>PVKS010007500.1:0-72819 GCA_004027875.1 Aplodontia rufa | reverse complement strand
CAGAAGCCGATGTTATTCCTACACTAGATACCCATTTAACACATGAGTTCTTATGGGGGAAACGGCAATAGATGAAACCCATAGTAGCTTATCTATGTGTTAGCATTACCCCTGGATAACAAAGTTTACACATATTGATTGCTACTGTTTTGACAATGTTTCTCCCTCTTCTGTATCCTGTATCGCCATATACTTCTAATAAATGTGAAAAAAATAATTTATATAAAGTAAAATAACAAATGTACATATAAAATATATTTGCATATGTACATATGTGTTTATATAGTATGTAGCTATACATGAAATTGCTTTCATGATTTCTCAGCAAATCCAATAAAAAAACTGAAGTTTCAAAAAAAAATAAGAATAGGTGGATGCTACAGACAGCTGTGGCTCTGTTCCCCTGGGGATCTCTGGGGGGCTGTGTAGGACATGTTGTCTCATCTGAAGTAAGAAGAAGTTGAATCCTTTTCTCTAACTCTCTTCTTTCATTGACTGAGGCTGGTTTTGGCATCAACTCCTCAACACTCTTCCCTGGCATGCACTGACTGAGCATGTCACAGATATGATGAATGACCACATCTCAGGTGCCTGCATCAGGACATCATTAGCACACATGGAAAGGGTGAGTGCCAAGGAGACATGGGTAGGGTGGTGACAGCATATGCTGCGGTGCCATGACTGAGATGCTCTGCTCAGCTTCCCCTTCAGGACAAACTACTTGCTCTGCTTAAAAATGGTTAACTGCTTTCCAGAGTGGCTGTACAAGCTTGCAGTTCCACCAACAGTGTGACAGTACTCCTTTCTTCCCACAGCCCCTCCAGCATCTGTCATTATTCATATTTTTCATTTTTGCCACTGTGACAGGAGTGAGGTGGAATCTCAGTGAAGTTTTGATTTGCATTTCTCTGATCGCCAGTGATGTAGAGCATTTTCTCATATATTTATGGGCTTTTTGGACTTCCTCCATTGAGAAATTTCTATTTAGCTCCCTAGCACATTTATTGATTGGATTATTTCAGGTTTTGGTGTTCTTTTGTTAGAGTTCTTCATATATTCTGGATATTAGCCCTCAGTCAGAGGTATAGCAGGCAAAGATTTTCTCCCATTCTGTATTCAAAAACTGTGGTACATATGTACAATGGAATTCTACTCTGCTATTAGAGAGCACAATATCATGGCATTTGCAGCCAAATGGATGGAGATGGAAAAAATTATGCTAAGTAAAATATCCTAAACTCAGAGACTCAAGGGCCGAACGTTTTCTCTCGTTTGTGGAAGCTAGAATACAATTGAAAACAGACGGATAGTTGGCTATGCTAATAATAACCTCAACATGGGTGAATTTTTACACGAGCAGAGGAGCCTTGCCTATGATGCTGGGGGATGAAGGGAGGGGAGCATAGAGGGTGGTGAGAATAGGAGGGATGTCAAGGCTGCTGGAGAGAGGGAGTAGGGGGATTATCAATCCAGTGGTGAAACTTCAACTTCCATGAGAAGCCCAACTAACATGGGGGTAAAGTAGGGGAACCATGGAATCGGGGTAAACCAAAGGGGGTAGATCATGAACTGATATCACCCTTGGCTTGCCTGTCATCATCTATGTGTTCATGATTGTGTGGCAATGATTCCTTCTTATATGGAAGACTATGTTGAATGAATTAAAAAAAAAAAAAAAGAATGGTTAACTGACAGCCTGTAACTTTTAGTGTCTTCTGGATCCTCTTCAGGTTTGGAGGCCCCTGAGCCAGTGATTGAACAAGGCAATAGTACCAAGGCCTGTCAGTTCTGCCCGTACAGGACTCTTCAAATAGGTAAGCTTTGCTGCATACTTTCCCATAGTAGACACTTCATATGTTCAACCCCGACTGACAGCTCTCTACCCAGTCACCCATCATCCCTTTCTCTTTGCTCAGATGTTACTATTATTAAACTGTTAGCCATCTTACCTCCACCTTGACGCCTGCTTCCTGGAGGACACAACCTGCAACAAATGCCTAATTTTTTAACGAGAGGCTGGGAAAATGTCAATCTCTGAACTTGAATCAAAGAACTAACTTACATGGGTCAACAGGAAAGCTGGGCTGAATGGACCCTCTTTATAGTAGGACTAGATGAGATAATGATTCCTTTATGCATGGTATGGAAATCAGCCAAGCGATACGTCAAGGAAAACATCATGGAAACAGATTGAATGTATTAAATAAATGACGGATCAATAATGCAATATTAGATTTCAGATAAATACTTATGGAGATTGCTGCAATTTCCTTCTCTAGGCAGCATTTAAAAACAGATTATCCATTCTATTTCAAAAGCCCTACTGCACAATTGTTATATTGTATGCATGTACAACTGAGTAACTGTAAAATCTATTACTACTTATAATTATAGTGCACCAATTAAAAAAAGTTGAAAAAAAAATACTCTGGTTGACCAGCCTTGCCTAAGAGGAATTTTTATTACCAACTGGACAGTTCCGCATCCCCATAGAAAACCCACCACTTGAATACCTTTGATCTCTTTTTCACCATCTCTCATACTCTCTCTTACTCTTTTCCTTCCAAGGACTCTATAATGCAATATCTCCTAAGTAACAATCCTGGAATTAGAAATGTACTAAATTGAAATTGTCAGCATCCCCTTGCTAGGTGAATAAAACTGAGAATCATCTAGTGATGACATTCATCTTACATAATAGGTGCAATGGATTTTTAAAATGAGATCCTTTTTATGCACACAGTGAAATTTTTAGAGTTCTTTAGAAAATGGGTACTGCAAATGCTGAAATTACATTATGTAATCTATGGAACAAAGATAAGACATATTGAATTTCTGAAGTATATTTTCCTAGGGAGTCCAAATGTGCTAACGATATGAGCTCATTAATCTTTCTACCCTCCTTTTGCTAGTTAAGGATCTGATATTATTTTCTTAATTTCACAGACAAGGACCCAGACCCAGCCTCTGGCTGTGCAATGAGAGACAGGAGTCTAGAAATTACACCTCTGTCTTCACACATACTGCTTTCCCTGGGTTTAAGCAGCTGCTTGTCTCTTTTACCTTCAAACACTATAACAATCTTGGCTTTTGGAAAGGGCACACACACACATGCACTTCTTTTTCTGACTACAAAACCCATTTTTTTAAAAGAGAGAATGACAGTGAGAGAGAGACAGAGAGAAACAATTTTTTATTTAGTTTTTCATGTGGCTATTGTTGCTCTGACACTCATACACGGTCCTGGGCTTTGAACTCATGTACTCGCGCATGCCAAGCAAATACCTTAACCACTGAGCCACCGCTCCAGCCCCACAGAACAAACTTTTTATGGAAGTTGTTCTTGTGCTGGAATAAAATTATTTTTGCCAAAAATGAATGGAGGCAATTTTTGCCCTCAGTTTTGAAAAAAAAAAAAAAGATGAATTCATAAAAACCAGTGCTGTCCACAGTATAAGGAAATGAGTATTGATGGAGAACCTTTGGAAGATTAACTGAAAGTCTCTATTAAAATAAATAGATGCATATACTTTTAGTTTGAGAAACTATTCTACAGAAAGGACAGTGCTAGTATGTACGATACCTATACAAACATGGTAGCATTACTAATAATGACCATGGACAAACAAACAAAAGGAACAAAAAAAGGAAAAGAAAAAAATGTGATTTCTCATCAACAATTGAATGAATAATTTCTAATCATTTACTTCATGAGAAATTATATAACCATTTGTGTTTGTTTTCTGTTACTGCAACAAACATCTGACATAATAGACTTATAAGGAGAAGAGTTTATTTTGGCTCAGAGTTTCAGAAGCTGCAGTCCATGATCAGGCAAGCGTTGCTTTTAGGCCTCTGGTGGGTGCCAAAGGGCAATGGCAGGGAGTGCATCGTGGAGCGAATCGACTCCATGCCTAGGAAGCAGAAAGAGGAAGCCAAAGGGACCGGCATCCCATGCCCACTTCAGGAGACACCCCTAGTGCTCTAAGGAACCCCAACTAGATTCCACCTCCTAAAGTCTCCCCCATCTCCCAACGGCACAACCCTCAGGATCGAGACTTCTACCCCACGGGGCCTTGGGGGGAACTTAAAATCCAAACTACAGAATCACTAAAAAATGAACTGGTTCAATTCCATGGAAGAAATGTAATGTAAAGGTCAATTTGAGGATGAACTGATTCCATTATTTAAATGAAAACATGCATATATTTTTCTTACATGTATATATATGTATAAATATGCATATATATGTAAATAAGGAAATATCTATGTGCCTGGAGAAGGAAAGACTCCAAATAGCTAATTGTGACAAGCGCTGAGATTCTCTAATTGGTGAAGGTGCTAGGGAGATTTGGGATTTTATTTTGTCAGCCACTTGAAGTCCCAGTTCACATCCTATACTGATAGCGAGGGCCATCTGGCTATAGTTTATCTATCTTACCACTTTCCACTACTATCATTAAGTTGCAAACTATTGTGACTTACCCTTAGACTACATATAGAAGCTATTGTTTCTGCATTCTTTGTCCATACAATTGTTTCTTTGGATTATCTTAAATTTATCATGAAATAATACTCTGGTTAAGGTGGAAGAACTTAACTTATTTCAAAGAAATGTATTCAGTGAAATTTATCACTGCAAAATATATCAAATGACATGGTCATGGATGTTAACCAGCTTGATTTAATCAGTCCACATTGTATACATATACAAAAGCATCACATCATACTCTATAAATATACTTATTATTTGTTGATTAAAATAACATAAATAAAAAAGAAATACCTTCAGAAATAAACCAAATGTGATCTATGAGCAGGGCAGTGCAAAGTAGCAATGTCTTGATATCAAAAGATTATTAGTAATCCTAGTTCTTGTGTTTGTATTTATATCCTAAACCTGGACAATTTTTTCTAATAATAAAGTTCCATTTTCCCGCTAATTGTGTAAAATTCTGTTACTGTGTCCTTTGGAGAAATAAAGTAGGACTGTTATTACAAAATAATTACAGTAAAATGATTTGCTATCTAGGAGCAACAATATGAACACTTGAAAAAAATAAAAACCAGAATTACTTAATGAAACTGATTTGTTTAATCTTTATTTGGAGGTTTTTGTTGTTGTTGTTGTTTGTACTGAGAATTGAACCCAGGTGTGCTTAACCTCTGAGCCAAATTCCCAGCCCTTTTATATTTTATTTTGAACCAGGATCTCACTAAGTTGCTTAGGATCTCACTAAATTGCCTGGACTGAGTTGGAACTCAGTATCCTCCTGCCTCAGCTTCCTGAGTTGCTAGGATTATTGGTGTGCTCCATCACACCTGGTTTAACTTTTGTTTTATATAGAAGTTATGAAATAACCATAACACCTAACTGCTTATGATGTTGGATGAAATAGTGGTGAAGGATAAGAATTAATTAGGGAATTGTTCCTTATATAGAAATAAACTCTGATTTTAAGAGAGTAACAAAATAGATCGTCAGGGACAAGAGAAATTGAGGAAGAAAAAGATGAGAATTTTTAACTTAGCTTTAACACACAAATGACTATGCTCTTAGATATCCCACATAACCTATCTCTGCTCCAGCTCCCCCATTAGAAAAATGAAGAGATTGGAGGCAATGACTTCAATCATTAAAACTCTTAATATTCTACAGAGAAGAATAAAAAGAAGAAAGTGGCAAAAATGTTTTTCCTGGAACATAAATTAGTCATCATCCATTCTAAACTTTTTCTTAGACGTAGAGAAAAATAAAATTTCATTGTGAGCCACTATATGGAACCTGGTAAAGAGGTGACAAATTTTGCAAACAAAAATACAGTTAAATGTGAATTTGAGACAAACAAGAAATCATTTATTTCATGTGAGTGAGTTCATAGAATATTTGGGACATACATGTACTGAAAGATTATTTTTTTTTGTTCAAATTCAGCTGAATACCCTTTTAAAAAAAAATCTGACAACATGGAAACGGAAACTTCTTTCCATAGATCCCCTGCATTGCTGAGATTGACGATAGTGAGATCTACATGTAGGTCCTAGTTCATTTTTTCAGGTCTTATTCATTTTCACTTTTTCCCAGCTCACAACTAACTTGTTTTTTTCCCAGCCCTGTTAACCCACAGTAACTTCTAGAAGCAGGGACAAACACCTCCCTACACTCTCCATCAGCTCCCACAGGGTGCAAGCCGAATCCCTATAGTAATTCTCTTAGTTCTTAGCACCTACTGTTTTGTTTCCCCAACTGAAATCTGACCCAACTGTTTAATAAAGTCTGCCTGTCCAACTAGAATGCAGAGATGCAACCCTTATTTTCTTCCTTTCAATTTGGTGACTCTTTTGGGTGTCTTTTATATTGCTTTCTGCATTAACTGACATTTCAGACTTACCATTCCATATCTGTGTTTCTCTCTCCACATCTTAATGGAACTGTCAATCAAACACAACAACATCTGTTAATGGAGACATTAGGGAAGGGGTTCATGTCCACCATCCATAAGCTAGAAACTATGCCAGGTATTCACATCTCCATGCATTTAAAGAATTTAGGTGTTTATAGGTCTTCTAAAAATATGTTTTATGTATCTCTAAGAGTGACTGCAAAATCTAACTGGTTTCTATGGGTCAGTTGTGGTTAAGAAAACTTGTATGCTTCTTCACTTTAAATCCGGGCATAAGAAGCTGCTAATCCTACTCTATACATGTGGGAATGAATTCTGCTTAACCTTGTGTCCATTTTGCATGTAGATGAAGCCTTAAACTCTTGAAACCCTTTTGCTTCTGAATTTACCCTCAGCTTCTCATTGCCATGCAATGCCATCAAACTTGAAAGAGAAGATGTTCCATCCCAATTCCTAAGACCTTGGGGATGGAGGTGGAAGGGAAGAGAATGTTAAATATGGCTTTAATACTGCCTTTGAAGGCCCACTCATATTTTGGCTGATGACTGTCTTTGGAAATTTCTGATTTCAATATGCTAAATTTATCCATCTGATATTGTTGCTTCTTGGTTTCTTGTCAAAACTGCATGGACAGCTTCTCTGCTGCATCAGTTCATCAGAGCACAGTAATGATCGTCAACGGACAAGGGCATTGGAGATCAGAGTCCTACCAAGAAGACAAAAATCACCTCCAATTGACATAGCCTCTTTCAAAGGCTTTAGAATTTTCTGCATAGATCATCTCATTTATCTTTACCACATACCTGGTGAGAGGAATGGAAATGCAATTATATAATTCAACTTTGTAAAGGATGAAATCACAATTCAAAGTGTGACTTGCCCAAAGATAGTAAATTTGAAGGACAGGATCCACATATTCTGGTTATTATTGGTCTGTGTCAAAGTATCTTCTGAGAACACTTAATAGAGACTGAAGAAAGCAAGATCAAGTACTTAAAGAGCAGAAAAACAGGACTAACGGTTATTCCACCTAGCCTTGCTGTCCAGTCTTGAGTCACATACTTTCTATGCCCTTCCTTTCATAATGTAACACAACTTGACTCCCATGGCAAGGAGCTGATTTTGCCAAACTGAAAAAGAGCATGTGGCTATAATCACATTGGTGTAACTCAATTGAGCAAAGGAGGGGAAAGTACACAGTAGCAGGCATCGTAGCTAGCAAACAAATTGCTAATGTGTTTAATATTGATTAGCTGAGTCGATGACTGTCAAACAATAACCCAGTGAACACAAGCTGCTCAATGTATTGATGTTGCTGAGATACAGGAAATGTTTTTTCAGAAAATCCCTGAAGGGTTGTTATTGTTGCCTTTATTATTAATCACATTAAACACTTTGGGTCACCAAACTTCTAAATACAGTTGTAGTTTACCTCAATGTTTAGATTTTTTAAAAAATAAATTATTAAAATTATAGAAACATTCCAGATAATGGAAGCACACCCCTTTAAATATCAAAACTGTTGTTATTACATTTGGGGGTAAAATTTTTCCAAAAAGTACAAATGCAAAGAGGACATAAAGTAGATTCTCATGTTTTTTGATGAAATTCTGCCATAATTATGAACATATCTGGCAGACAGTGATAACTTGACAGGCTTTTACTCTTCTCTGAAATATGCCAGAGTAAGTGTTTTGAAGATATTAGATCAGCATTTTAAATTTCTCCTGCTCCTCCTGTGCTGTCACGCCATGCCACATCCTTTTTGTTACTGTCATTACCTGCGTCTGGTGTGTCCAGTCTCTACCTCAACCCTGTGCTGCTTGGAAACACACTCAGGTTTTGTAAATAAATGTCAAGCGCACAGCCAGATTAGAATAACTTTCACAAAGACATCATCCTGACAACATGGCTCTTGAACTTTGGAAACCATGGAACATGGGAGAAGCTGCAAACAAGATGTAAGTGCACTCTGTTCTTGATTCTGTATAATTTGGCCTCAGAGAGCTGGAGTCCATAAATGTGATTTTAAAATGTAGGCATTTCCCCAAATGCTCTGTTTGGCATTTTCTAACCAAAATCAGAAATACTCCTCTTACCTGCATCCTCCACTCACCAAAACATTTCCTACCTCTAATGATCATTTCGAGCTTTCTAATTCAGTTGCTGATTGTGGGAAATAACTAATATTTGTTAAATAAACATTTAAATCTAATATTACTAGGGGTTAGAAGAACACTTGAGATTTAAACACAAGATTGGGAACATCTGAATGTACACTGTGGGATAAAAAACTACACAGTCAACTGAACCATAATAGTCAACAGAATTTATAAATATGGCATATTATGATACTTTAATTGAATTTTCATTGTATTTGAGGCTAAAGGTGTTCTGGTTTGATCTGGAGTTCTTTCTTGGTTTACCCATGAAAATTCGGCTTTGTTGGATCCATGATTTTCTGTTTTTGGAATGGCCACTTCCTTTGATAAGGCCCAAATTGCTCCTACTAGGGACTTTGAACCCGCAATTGCACAAAAGTAAACTTGCATTCTCTGCTACCTGAGCTTCTAACAGCTATCAAATGTGGCAGAGCCTCTTAATTCTGAAACTTTAGCTCTACCACCTTAAAATGAGTTTTATTCACCCTACAAATTGACATTACTCTGGGAATGGTATCATTTGTGTGGCCCTGGATTTCCTCTCTATCTATGTGCACCATAAAACCTTTTGTTTTTGGAGAAAGAACAGTTTTCTAGCTTAACCAATATAAAACTTACTTGATTAGAAGAAGTTATATTTCTTATTTTCTCTCTGGCTATTACCATGTTATATGTATTTTGTGAAGACTCCTATTAGTCAGTATAAGATGGGCCATGCTGTCATAATTAATGTCTCTAAAATCTCAGTGACTTGAACAACAGAGGTATGTATTTCTTGTTTGTGCTGTATATCAAATGCACAAAAGCAGAGGCATCCCATTCACAGTAGTGATTCTGGTTTCGATATGTATGGAAGTTCCATCTTAATATGCGTTTCCATGATACTTCCTTAGAATTCTCACAGTTCACTGGCTGTATCAAGTCTTCTGATTGTACGTTAATTCAAACAGGGTGAATGTCTTACTCAGATTTTCATCACTATGAAAAATACCTGAGAAAAATGACTTAGAGGAGGGAAGATTTGTTTTGGCTCACAAGTTCAGAGGTTTTAGTCCGTGGCTGACTGTGTAGCTTTGCAGAGAGGTGAGGGAGAGCATCATGGCAGAAGGGGATATGGAGGATAGTTTCTCAGGTCATGGCAGCCAGCATGCCTAGAAAGACAGACAAAGAGAAATAAGGTGGCAGGGACAAGATACAGTCCCCAAAGTTATGCCCTCAGTGAATCTACTTCTTCCAAGCATGACCCACCTACCTACGTTTCCGTTTCTTTCTAGTACTGCATTCAAATTAACAGATAATTGGATTAAGCCATGGATGAGATTAAAATCCTCATGATCTAACTACTTTCCCAAAACTCCACTTTGGACATTGCTATGTTGAAGACCAGAACTTTAGTATATGAGTTTTTGGGAACATTCCAGATCCAAACTGTAACAAGTGAATCAAGTTTACAACATTGTAACAGGTAAGAGGGATGGAAATTTTGTGAACAACGTTAAAGACTAATACAGCTTATACTTCTATGATCTGATTTCCTTTTCGGTTACTCGTAGCCTTTTATATGAATATCTTGGACTACTTTTTAGATATGAGAGGGTGCTGGATAACTGGCTTTTGAGTAATCAAATGTTTGTGTTCTTGCTCAAGGATGTCCTGGAGAGATACCATCTTTGTTAGAAGAGAACTGATTTCCCCATTTCACAGTTCATCCTCTGAATAAACTTTTGCCTTTAAATTTTTCCGGAGGAAAAAAATATCAGCAGTATGTCTCCCTTTCTTCCCCCAGACTGCCTAAGAAATTGACAACTTAGATGTTTTATTGATTGCTTTCAGGAGGTTTTCTGATCCTATCATAACTTTCTTTAAAAACACAGTTATTCTGGGAAATAATTAGAGGTTCATGACAGTTTTCTAATTATGAGACCAAATAGACAATCTCAAGAGACTATTTCAAGGCTTACCAAGGAGCAAGAGGACGTGGTGGTCACAACCCAATGTGATCATGGGCAATAAGGATGCACATTTCCCAAACAGCCTTTGTAAATAATGCTAAAACCAACTAAAATGCTGTCTGCTTTTTATTTTCAGGGTATACTAGAACATCTAAACAAAGTCAGTGGCAAAATACTCCTCTGAGTTGGATCCCTGCCGTTGTTACCCCTGAGTTAAGAATTAGTATCAGCAACAGTGATGCTTAAAATCTTTTGCTTTACGAGGAAAAAGTCATCACAGTTTTACACAGAAATAACTGCATATCCACATCACAAACCTGAACCACAGAGAACTCCATCCCAAGGTTAATAGAGATTTGAACTCACACATATGCACATCTATAAAAAGGAAATAAAGTAGAAGGTAAAGCCCAGCATGTATCTAAACCCCAAAGGTCCATAACAGAAAATAGGATTTAAAGACTCAATTACCCAACAGACCTGGGCTTCCTCAAGTTACATGTTCACCAAATTGAGCTGTTTAAACACTGCTACTAAAGGTTGTCTTTACTGTGGAGGTGGGCTGGTTATAGCATATAGCTCAGATGGCTTCACAAATGATGAAGGTAGCTCAGTGGCAGAGCACTTGCCTAGCACACGCAAGGCCCTGAGTTCGGTCCTCAGCCCTGAAAAATAGAAGAAAAGCAATGCTAACAAATGATGAAGGTGCCCTTTACCACCCATAGCACTTCCTGGGTGGATGACCAGAGAGGGTTTACCATGTCTACTTCTATAGGATAGGGATAAATTGTGGACACACACAAGTGCCTGTCAGTATAGCTTTTACCCAAATACTCACTTCTCCGGAAGCTTCAAGGACAGATAGCACCTACCAGTAAGTGGCCTCATTTTACAAATGCTAAAGGACATGACCAAAGGCTGCCTTGGGTTTCTTAAATAGTTATTTCCTCCAAAAAGAGGACAAGGAGAGAAAGAAAGAAAAAGAAAGAGAGAAAGAAAGAAAGAAAAGACCTGAACTCCTATTAAGAAGTCCTTGTGCATATACAATGGGAGAATTATGAGAATCCTATATGTTTTCCTCAGATTTATCTAAATGAGACACTTTTCATCTTAATGAGATGAATACCTCGTACTTCATTAAGATTCAGTGAGATTTGTTTTTGCACAGATTAGCTCTCCAAAGCTGCAGGGAGTTCTCACCTGTCTGATTTTGGAAGAGGCTTTTCTTGAACCCATCTGGAGTGGTTTGACTGAGCAGCTCTTGGTCCTCTGAGCATTCTGTACACGTTTCTGTGCCCCAAGTCCACTCATGTGGCTGTAATTCTCACGTATCTGCAGAAAAACATCAAATCTTTGTCTCTAGGCTCCAGGACTTCATTTTCTAATGGCTTTTGAGTGAGAATCCTCTGTGGTGCTTTAAACAGCACATATCAAAGAAATTTACCATTTTCCAGAGCAGGGACCAAACTTCTTCCTTATCCTTGAATTTTATCATCTATGCTACTTTGATCAGTTTTCCTTTAAAATCCTGGAATCATCTTTGATCCCATCTTATTCTTTATGTTCTATTTCTAATTAGCCCTCAAGTTATCCAATTCCATCATATTAATATCAAATTTACCCATTGCTTCCTAAACCTGTCATTACTCCACTGTGATCCATCAATCCATCTTTCATATGACTGTAAAGTTATATTTCATAAATTATACCATGATTACTATGTGTTAGATACTGTTCTAATCACTTGAGAGATATTAGCTCATTATTCCTCATGACATGAGTTAGGTATCCAACAGTTAATGCAAAGTCATGATGCTACGCTTCCTTGAATTAGACCTGAATAGGTGTCCAAATATCAGCCATTTCTGCTCTCTTCCTAAATATGTTCCTTCTGAGAGAGAGAGAGAGGGAATTTTATTTTTTTATCTGGATTTGTTTTTCCTTTACTTAGTTGTCTATGTGGTTCTGGGGTTTGAATCCAGATCCTCACGCATACCAGGCACACACTCTACAGCTGAGCTACATCTCCAGCCCCAACAATGCTCCCTTTTTAAGTCTAAACTACTTCAGAGATTTGTTTTTGCACAGATGTTGACCAATGTAACTTTCCAAACAAACTTCTATTTTTTCTGAAGAATATTCAATGACTCTCATTGCTCATCAGAAGTAGTCTGAAAACTCCATTCTGTGCTGGATGTGCTATTACAGTCTGGTATGATGTTTTCCATTCATTTAGTCTGGCAAGGAAAAGAGATGCAAACAAATGTTCCTAATGTACTACAGTAAGTATAATCAAATTATTATTGTTCCTATTTCCCCAATATTGGTAGAAATGAACTCTAATTCCGTGTACCTATTATTAACTATAATTCCAGTCTTTTACATTATTATTGGCTTACATTTTAGTTCAACAAATATTTTACATTCCACCTCAGATCTGCTTTTAAAGTTTAGTATGAATTTATGCTTAGTGACATATTTATCCATTCTTCATCCGTTCTGGCATTTTTCATGATTTCATCTTGGGATCATTTTCTCTTTTGTCTGAAGAAATTCTATAAATATTTTTTATCCATCTGATCTACTTGCAATGAGTTCTCTCAATTTTGTTTATCTGAAGATGATTTTATTTCATTTTCAATTTATAATTTTGCTGGTCGTGGAGTTCTGCATTGGCAGCAAATTTCTTTTAGTACTTGAAAATGTATTCTTCTGGATACAGTGGCACACACCTGTAATCCCAGCAACTCGGGAGGCTGAGGCAGGAGGATTGCAAGTTCAAAGCCGGCCTCAGGAACTTATTGAGGCCCTAAGCAACTTAGTGATACCCTATCTCAGAATGAAAAATAAAAAGGGCTGGGGATGTTGCTCAGTAGTTAAGTGCCCCTGCATTCAGTCCCCAGTGCAAAAAAAAAAAAAAAAAAAAGTATTCAGGTATTCATCATTCTATTGAAGTCCTAGCTATCAGTCTTATTTTTGCTTCATTGAAGACAATGCATATTTTTAAAAATTGGTTTTTGGAAAATTCTTCCTTTCCTCTCAGTCTATAACTTCCATCATAGTCGTGTTTGTCCTTTTGATTACATTCTGTAAGTATCTTACATTCTTATCTTTTTTCCTCCATTTCTTTTACATTTCACTTTGTATTATTTTTCTACTGATCTTTCAATTCATTAATTCTATGCTTTTTAAAAATATTTATTGAGGAGTTGTGTTGTATAATAATAAATGCATATGTAGTAACATTATGATATGCCCCTGCTCCTAATCCAGAATCACCCCCTAATCACCCACACCCTAGTCTCTTGACTCATCTATATTTTCCCCTGTAACAGATATAAATGTATTTCTCTATATATCATATATATATGATTATGCTAAAGATCTTTGTTGTCTGTTGTTATACATGTCAATGAGCTCCAGATATTATATTTTCCATTCTATGCTGTCCTTTCAATTCTTTCTTTCTAATCTCTAGAAAAATTCTCATTTCTTTGTTCCTTTTTATCCATTTTTTCTTCTTTTTTTGTGAACATATTAAACCTATTGTTTTAAAAGTCCTTATTTGCTAATTCAAATGGGTATATCATTTCTTTCTCTTTGTATATATTTTTATTAATGATCATATGATTTTACTTCTAGGCAGATCTGCTAAGTAATTTTTTGTGATGTATATTGTGCATGAACAAATAATGGAGGATCCATAAAATGTTATGTTCCACTAGAAAAGATCTCCCTTTCTTTTGATAGGCCTAATGCCTCACCTTAATGATGAGGAGCTTATCACTGTGTCCAATCAGGGACCAGGGTGGATTTAAATGGGTTGTAGCAATTCTCCCCTAACTGGTGTTGAATGAAAGTGAAATCAGTCAATTAAATCTAATATTCTTTTATTTTAACTGACACTATGCCAACTTCAAATTCATAGTAACAGATGACTTTATTAAGAAGCCAAAACTGGAGGTAAAAACAACTACCAAGGCAAATTCCTGGTGAAAAAGAGACATGACTCACTAATTATACCCAGAAAAGAAAGTGAAATGAGTTAACTGCTCTGCTCATGGAATTTAAAAACATTTGCTTCTTAATCATCTCTATGAAGATAACACAGAGTCTTATTAAAAAGACTCATTGACTAATTGTGTCAGGTAAAAAATATATTGCTATCTTTCCCCACAGGATTATGCCCACACATTCTAGAACTGCAAAACATGGAGAAGTGAGGCACATACATGATTAAGAATTAGTAGGTCATCCATTATTCTCAACTTCATCATTGAGAATCTAGGTTTTGATTAATTTTATAAAATAAATGCAGAGGCTTATCATTCCAAATACATCACTGTGTAGGGTAATCAATTCTTGAATGAGTCAATTGTTGAGTGATCATATGGGGCTGCATTTTGGGGAATGATACAAAACAAAACAACAGATATGCCCCAGAGAAACCTTTGATAATGAACCACTGCTTTAGGATATTTTTGCTGTGTTACTTGAAATTAAAAAAAAGTAAAAAACAAACCCTGCTAATCTCATCCCACCCTCAATTAGTAGTTAAACCTATGTTTATCATATTACATGTATCTCAAGAAATTTTCAGAATTCTTTGCTTTTTCCATGAACAATGGTTTCTCCTCTTCACTTTGTTGAAAGATCCAAAGCTAATTATAAGATGATGGAAGGTTATGCTGGTGAGAAAGGACGGAGGATGCAACTCAGGGAATGAATTATGTTTGTGTTACAGAAGACTTTTGGCCATGTCACCAGTCAGGGGTCTGAGAAGGTCCCTCCAAGGGGACAGTGGGACTTCAATTCAACCTGGGCAGGTTCTTGAGTTATGTTGCTGAAAAGAATTTCAGGATGCATCTAAACAAGGTACACACAAAGTTATTAAAGGACAGAAAAGCAAAAGTACACACACCACAAAGGAAGGGTGTGGACACTCCTGGCCCCTTGAAGAAAAGAAGACAAGTGAAACATCCAGGGTTGAGCTCTCTGACTACATAAAGAATTTTCCTATATGCAGGATTCCAGTCAAGCATTTGTGAAAATCAAGTCCCATGTCTATCATTTGATATTTGCACATCAGAATGTTTTTTCTTGGTTAAGCAATCTGGCCATAATCAATTGTGGACATATTGTTTAGGTCTTTGAATCCCATGACATTTAAACTGATTATGTTTCTGTTCTAAGTGAGCTGGTACAAGCATATGTTGGAGGTTTTGCGCACCTTACTAAAGAGACAAGCATGGCTGCTTATCCTCATAGATCTAGGTCACTGTCTAGTGAGGGTCTCTTTCTCTCTCTCCCTAAAAGCCCACCTGCATCAATCTTATCTGGTTCACTGCCTGATCTTCAGAGCCTTGGGCAATGTTGGGCATACACAAGTCATCCCATAAATATTTACCAAATGAATGAACCATCAGATTCTAGCACAAGGAGAACCTTATGCTCTGCAATAGAATCCATGGAGTCAACATGAACTAATCATAATCTTGACTTCAGGCTCTTTTCCTTGACTGTCTGCTTTCCATGACAACTATAAATTATAATAATTGTTTCATCTGGTAGAGTCTTCTGAAACATAGTCCATATAAGATGAAAACAATCTGAACAATTCTTAAATGTAAATGTGAATGGTGTTATGCTGGCACTCTTCTGTGATGGGTAAATAATTCATTCACAGAGTATTGAGAGCCTATTATATTCTTGACCTATGCAGGACACTGGTATAAAGAAGAATAATATAGATAAAGTCGCACCCTCATCAAGCTTAATATGGTGAGCAAAATGAAACGAACATTAAACAAATAATCAAAAAGTGTGTGATTACAAATGGTAATAAAATGCTGTAAAAGAGAAAAAAATTCACTCAATAGAGGAAATAATAACGTCAAAGATGTAAGGGATCAATGCACTCTTAAAACCGATGACAAGTCACCTGAGCAAAACTCAAAGGAGACAGAGGCATAAGAACAAATGTAGGCCGAGGGACACTATTAATTAACAGACACAGTCAGAGAATTATTTTGCCCATGGTAATTCAGTCCTGGTGACCTAGAACTGAAATAAATGAAAAAAGACTCTGTGTATGTTTACCCTAAAGGGCAAATTTTAATTTTGTAGGCTTTGCCAATCAATAAGCGGAAAACCACTGAAACCAAAGAAAAAAATCAGGAGTAGAGAATACTAATCTACTTTGAGGAGGACAACACCCAAGGTGGTCAGGGTTCTAATTTGCTTCTTTAAAAATCAGTCTGTTTACTTTATCATCATCCCTTTGCAAGAAATCAAGAAAGAAAATATAAAATGTGTATTGTAGCAAAAAAAGTACCAGTTGTCAGGTTTACTGTTTCGTTTATGTGATTTGCTCTTTGGTTTTGAGAAAATTTCTTGAAATATCTGTAAAACAGGATTGAATATCAATTATCATAAGACATAGTATATGAAAATGGGATATTACTATTATGATTAGCAACAAAATTAAGAAGAAAAACAGTTATCTAGACATGAAATTATCTCATATAAATTTATAATACTCTCCTGTACATTTTCTAACTTTTACTTTGTTTAGTCTATAGTGTGTTTATGAACATAAAGTCTATCCCAGCACATGTGTCAGAGGAGTTTCGGCAGACCTTAAATTTTGTTGTGCAGTTTAGTTGGTGAGCTTAATGGCATGCTGATGTAGTGAGAACATGTGTGTGCATTGCCTTCATCTGTAATAGTCTTTACTCATTGGAATCTGGGGGAAAACACTCTGGAGTGCCCTACTAGTCATATATTTTCTTCATTGACATTAATTTGGATTATATTAATTGGATTTATTAATGATTTTGAATTTTTAAAGAATAATGGTTTATCAGCTATTAAAGTGATAACATGTCTACTAGTTAAATATTCTTAAAACGTACATGCTAATGATTTATTTCTTTGAAATAAAATTTAAATTGTTAACTATTAAATTCAAGAAAAATGAGGTTGGAGATTAGTAGCTAACAGAAACTCTATATCTGAGACAGAGACCCAAGTCTCTGTCCCTTCAGTCCTCCCTGAGTCAGAACTTGGTAGGAAAAAGAAGGAGAGGTAGTTCTTGCAAGGCCCAGAAGTTAGAAGCACACAGTGTCTTAAAAACTAATGAACACTAAAGTTTTTAGTTACTGCTTCTCTGTTTTTCTTTTTTAACTTCCCCATGAGGATTATTGTGAATGCACTTGCTTTCCAGAATACACAGAATTTATAAACTGGCAAAAACACGACTCCTTTTAAAATGCAGGAAGATATAAACATCCGTAAACTCAAAGCGTATCCTTTTGGGCATTCCATTTCATCAGGTTGTATGTTGTATTTTAATATCTTAGGGTTTAGCAGTTATAAAATCAAGGTTTGGGTTGTCAGTGGGTTTGGTTCATGTTCAGAGATTTCTTAGCTGCATTCCAAGGGTTCCCCTATCAGGTCAGAGTTGTATAGCATTAAAATCAGACAAGACCAAAAATTTTGCTGTGAAGCCAGAACAATATGCAGCAACTATTTTGGATTAAATTGCTTGAAAATAGAACTCCTGCTTTCTTTCTTTCCTCCCTTCTCTAATAATTATGTTTGGGGCTTCTCTCATTCAAAGGTGGCCAAGCCATGCTCCTATAATAAACACAGCAACGCAGCAATATAAGTCTCTCCAAAGATCCAAGTATTCTCAGGCCCTGAAAATGCTTTAGCTGATCATGTATCATGTAGTTCCACATATGTATTCTTACAGATTGATTATTTTTATCCCTGGATTAGAGGAAAGAAAGCATGTACATAATTTAGTTTTTCAATAACAACCTTTAAAAATAAAGAGTAAACTTGTTAGAATCCTTTAATAACAGTTGTAAGTGTGAAAATGTGGATGGCATGAGACTGTTAACCTACTTTTTCTTCACTTTCAATTTCAAATTTTTGGAACGTGTCATGGATATCTATGAGTGAAAACTAATCAGATGCTGCTTAGATTCAAAGTCCCTCTGGCTTTAGGCTTTAATTTCAGCTTTGCAGTTTGCTGTGACTGCCAGGTCTGTGGCCTCAGGTGAACATACTGGGTTGAATATCAGATCACCTGATAATGATTAAGCACATTCCTGTTTCATTCCACAGATACCAATATTAAGTCGGACGTGAAACTCCTTTTGATACATATCACTGTTCTCTGACCAGCTGCGCAAATTAACCTTCTGATGCCTCCACTTCCTCATTTATGCATGTGGCTAAGCAGCTGTGCTGTGAGCATTGCGTACAATGAAAGGAAAGCAGGTATTGTTCACTTGGTACTGAGCCTGGGGCCTCGGAGGGCTCACCAAGCGAATTGTTCCCACCGATATTGCTCTTAGCTAGACTGGTTTCAATTCCTGAAAAGGTAGAAGGAGTAAGAAGCAGAACATACTTCTGGAACAGGACTTTTTCCTCTAGTTCGGTACCCTGTCAATCACCATGGAGCAGTGAAACAGGACATAACAGACACATTTGTGTAATGAAAGAAACACTGGACTTGCAGTCAGAAACCTGGGTCCAATTTTTGGCAAGGAGGTAGCATTTCCTCTGTACTAGTTACTATTGTAAGCAATAGTAACTAGTAACATGCATAAAACTGAACAGTCACAACCAAGGAAGGTGGTAGGTGCTATGATAATTACCCTCATTTTACAGAGGGAGAAGGAAGTTAAATAACTTGCTCCAAATCATACTCTTTTGGCAGGTTGTTGAGCCAGGATTTGAATGGAGAGAAGACAGCTCCATGTTCAAGCATTATAGCCTTTTAGCCCTCTGAGTTTTCTGAATGTAAAATGAGAATAACAATCCTACTGTCATTTTACAAGGTCACTGCAAGAACTTGATAGGATAATAAATCTACAGAGCAGTAGAACAGGAAAGGTTATAGAAAAGTAAAGGATGATCATCATGAAGTTGGCCAAAGTGCACCATTAACTGCATAATGAAACGGGGTATTGCTGAAGCAGTATCACTGAAGACGAGATGTTAGGAGCATTCCAGGCACCAAATGAAAACAAAAGAAAATTTCTTCCAGTGAGCTTCAATATTATTCCCCCCAAAATAAATTGAAAATAAATTATCATTTGAAAAGCATTATTTGAAAGCTTAAACTCTTTGTCAGTTAGGAGTACTATTTTTTCAGTATTTATAAATAAGTCCCTTTTATTAGTTCAAAAATGACAGCTATTGGGCTGGAGCAGTGGTTTGGCATGTGCAAGCACACAGGTTCAAACCCCAGCACCATATACACAAATAAGTGTCAGAACAACAAAAGCCATGGGAAGAACTCAATAAAAATTGATTCTCTCTCTCTCATTGTCCTTCTCTCTTTAAAACAAAACAAAACAAAACAAAAAAATGACTGCTGAAGACTTTCTCAACATGTCTCCTAAAGTGAAGGAAATAAAGTAAAAAATCAGTGAATGGGATGCCATAAAGCTAAAAAGCTTTTGTACTGCCTAGGAAATAGTCAAATTAGTCAAGAGATTTCCTACAGAATTGGAGAGAATCATGGACTGTGAGTCTTTGACAGGGAACTCATATCCAGAATCTAAATAATCCTCAAAAATTTCAATTTCAAAAACACAAACAATCCAATCAATAAATGAGCCAAAGAGTTAAATAGAAATTTCTCAACAGAGGACATTGATCAAGCCAATGAATACATGAGAAAGTGCTCTAAATCACTAGTAATGCAAATGAAAACTACATTAAGATTTCACCTCATACCAGTCAGATTGGCAAAAATGAAGAAAAAGAAACAATAATAGATGCTGGAGGGGTTGTGGAGAGATAGGTACACTAGCACACTGTTGGTGGAACTGCAGATTGGTACAGCCCCTCTGGAAAGCAGTGTGGAGAATCCTCAAAAAACTAGGGATGAACCCACTATATGATCCAGCTATTCCTCTACTGGGTATTTTTCCAGGGGACTTAGGATTAGGACGTTACAGTGACACAGCAAAATCAATGTTCACAGCAGCTCAATTTACTATAGCTAAATTATGGAATCAACCCAGATACCCCTCACTGGATGAATGGATCCAAAAACTGTGGTACATATATACCATGGAATTCTACTTAGCAATTAGAAACAATGATATCACAGCCTTTGAAGGTAAATGGATGGCTATGGAAGAAATCATGCTGAGTAAAGTTAGCATAACCCAGAGAACGAAGGGTCAAATGTCTTCACTCATCTGTGGAGGCTAGAGCTAAACCCTGACCATTGTGAATGGTGTTCAACTCTCATGTATTAAACCCTGATAAGTAAGTCATAGCGACATATAACCTAAGGCATTTGCAGAGATGCATTGGGAAGCAAAGGGGAGACGGGGAGGGATAAGGGTGGGTAATTGGGGAGGGCTCTTGGGGGTAAATCTAATTTTCAGAAGATAAATATATTGTTTTGTTGGAAACATGTTTGATTGTTCAACAAATAAATTTCTTAATAAAAAAAAAGAAATGACAGCTATATCAGGACACATAAAAATTCTGTCCTAGCAGTGGTAAATTCGCAAGTTATTTTGAATTTGTTTTACCTTGTGGGTCAGTGTAATTGCCTATTGATTCTTACGGGGGGGAAACCCATGACATTCACAACCTTTGCTCTTTAATTTCTGGACAGATTTAAAGCCTGAAAGGAAGGATGGCATTGTTTTTCGGTTAGCACATTTCAGAAACAGGCCCAAGACTTTTTGTGCATAATTAGTACTCGGTAAACATTTTAGGGAGTTAAAAGTCTAACCCCACATAAATAATTCTTACTTCATTAGGCAAATTTAGGATGTACTCCTGACCAAACACCTAATGGGCAAATGGCAAATACATAGCAACTCTCAGCCTTTGTATAATAGTAAAATTATATTCTAAGACCAATGGGTAGCGTGCTACACTTTTTAGAACTACACAGAAAGTCTCAATGTACTGCAAAGTATATATCCAGAATTAAAAATTTTTGTTTTGTTGGGCTTGAAATTGCTCCTAGCTAAACACTAGATATTAAATTAGTAGTTTTCTTTCCTCCAGTGTCATTAGAACAGTAAAAGTACCTTCACAAACGTACTGGGGTTGCTTTGGATTGACCAATATTCCTAAAAGGGGAGGGGGTCATGAAAATATCATGTATGTATGTTGGAAACAGTGCATTTCCTATTGATTGATGTCATTGTTTCCAGAAAAGTCATTGAAAAATATTATTGACCCCAGAACTATATTACATTTGGGAATCATGCTTTTCAAAATAGTTTTATAAGAACTCATGTAAGCCTTACTACAGATGTTAATTATAAAGAATTGGGTAATTGTTTATTGAGTCTCTATTTCAATGTAATCTATATATTTTTAAAGAATTTCTAGGATGCACTTCATTCATTCTTTTCAAGGTTATATGGAATAAAATTAGCATGAATTAAAAGTATCATACCCAAATCAATGAATAATACAGTCATCTTTACTCCTAAGAGTAATATCAAAATCAGATATAATAGACCTCTGTCTACTTCAGAACTCTGAAAAAAAAGTTAACTTCATTAGGAATACAGTTTTGATGAAATTTTTTAAAAGATTCATATATCTCATTTAAAAATTTCAAATATGTCTTGTGAAAACCTGTTTAATTTGTAATGAAATGTTTGTTAACTGTGGTCACCGATGGGCTCTTGAAATGTGTTTTTACAGATTCTTTGGGATAGTCTAGTCAGGTGAATTTGGCAACTGCACAGTAATCTGGCACATTGCTCATCAAGTATACAAGAACCTGTGTCTCTTGGTGACTTCTTTGCTATTGACCTGCAACAAGATAATTAGAAGCTTTGCCAGTAGGTAGGCTTAGCTATGCCAGTGAGCTACGTTACTTTTTTAGTAGCATAAATTTCCATAAAGGAGGCAGTATGTCCATTTATATTCTGGGGCAAGTTCTTGAATCTCCCTGGGGATCAGTAATAGTTTATGGACTACTTTGAAACTTTTAGTACAAGGCATTCTGATGTGACACTTAAAATCTCAGGTTGTAGAGGCAGGCAGGATCCTGGTTTAGCAACTCTGTAGTCAAATGGTCTGAAAGAAAGAAATGGATGCCTATCACAGAGACAGCAGACGTAAATGAACAGGAGAAAGGAAAGAGCCTATGCATTTGATGTTAGAATATTTGGGAATGAACTTGATCCTATGATTCTAATTTTCAGAGGTTTATTACCTTGAAGTAAATGAGGTTTTAAATTCTCTCTCTCTCTCTCTCTCACACACACACACACACACACACACAATATAGGAGTCAATGCAGAGGAGGTCCTCAAAGTACCTTGTTATTTTTTTTTTCTTTTTTCTTTTTTTAGTAGTTTTTCATGTGACTTTCATTCCTCGGACACTTTGTTGTGTAAGTGGTGCAGGGATTTGAACTCGTGTCCTTCTACATGACAGGCAAGAGCGTGACCCCCGAGCCACCGCTCCAGCCCAAGTACCTTGTTTTTTTCAGTCACTGTTAGTTGTAATTGTGGTCTAGTAGACTGCTATTTATACAGAAACGTATTTCTTATTCTAGAACCTAGTCAATATTTGCATTGATATCTTGCAGCTTTCTGCTATTGACTTTGTTTCCTACCAAATCAATAAGGGAATTCCCTAAAGTTCTGCCATACCTAAAATATTTTTAGAGTTGCATCAGTATTCTTTAAGGCATGGATAAGTCCAGTTAATCCCAGTATGACTCATGGCATGTCTATGTAGCCACTACTAGCATTTATGTAGCATTTAATCACTTGGCTGGCATGGTTTCAAGCAGAGAAGTTAAAAATAAAATCTGAATGGAAGAGCAGCTAGCAGGGGGTACCTCATCAGTGATTATCTATCTAGCTCATTATCCAGGTTCTAAGTAGGTAAGTAGGCAAAAGAAGACCCACATTAGTCTCTTCCCCAAACCCAAGTTTTGGAAATTTATGAAATAGTAATTAACTATGAAGCTCTGCATAGGACTTTACAAGATCATCCAGGCTCAGGTGTATGTGTAAAAGTTTCATGTAAATGAATACATTAAGTATATTAGTACAGACACCTCTCTTATTTTTTATTTTTATTTTTTAAGAAAGAGGGGACAGTGAGAGAGAGAAAGAGAGAAGCAGTTTTTATTTAGTTCTTCATGTGACTTTCGTTCCTCAGACATTTCATTGTGTACATGGTGCTGAGGTGTGAACTCGAATACTCACACATGCTAGGCAAGTGCTGTAACTGCTGAGCCACCGCTCCAGCCCCCAAACACCTCTCTTTAAATAGCATATGAATATAATTAGTACAAGCCTTTATTATACATTGCATTTAAGTTGTTCATGTTCCATGATTGCATACACAATCATGTATGGGCTGATGTTGCTGAGATAATTTGTTCTGTTTCTTTTCCTGTTTTCCTAACTACAATTGCCTCTTATGTTTTCCTGCCCTTTAGATTATTCTCTTCCAATTTATTCGTTTTTGAGACTACTAGAATGAATGTCCTAAACTGCTGATTTGATCCTGTTACTTCCTTAAAATCCTTGAGTGATTGTCCATTGCCCTCAAAATAAAATCCAAACTCCTTAGCATGACCCACTTCCTGGGTCCCTGCCTCTTTCATCAGCCTCATCTCATTTTTTTTTTATTCCTTTCTTAGTCTAACTAAATTACAGTTTTTAAAACTTTCTGTCTGTTGCAAACTCTCTTCTATGCTTTTGCCATACTCTTCCTTTGGCCAAAAATGTTGTCCCCTTTCTCCACTCCTTTCTACACAGTTGCCTTACATGAAATGTCTCCTGTACTGGCCTTCCAAAGATAAGGACACCTAGGGTACCAGTTCTTAACTCTAGGGTGACTTATAAATCCTGTGATGAATTGATCAATATTCATTGGTGAATCTCCCATAAAACTTTGAGCTCCTCGAAGACGTGTTGGGTTTTCCTCTTTGATGTTCTAATTTCAAGCCCCAGAACACAGCAGATGTTCAATTGATGACAAATTAATGAATATTCAAAGTGCTGAGCCTAAATTGTACAACTGCACATCGGAAAAATATCCAAGCAAAATGTTAAATATTCCCTCTCTGGAATTCTGAACTTTCAAGCCAATTTTTATTCATAAGTGAATACTTATTCACCCACAATTCCAGGTGTTTTCAATGGTGAGGGAGCAGAACAGACAAACACAGTACTTATCACCAATCTGGGAGAGTTTATTAGCTGTGTTCTTACCCTGTACCTCAAGCAGTGTTTGCATGGATTTGGTTTTCTGACGGCATTGTTTTACACCAGGAAATACACATGCATCATGTGTGGGCATAACCCATAAATAGACGGCATTACTAAATAGCCCTTTACATTAAAAGAGAAAAAGATCCTATTCTTTTTTAAAGGTCATAATAAAAATAGTCATCTAGTTTTCAGGCATTTCAAGTCATGCACTTATTTGTATTGGGGATTTTTTAGTGACTCAGATTCGGAGTTTTAATTTTAACTGTTTACATAATACTGTTAGTATTTCAAGGATTGCAGCCTGTGAGGTTAAGTCCAGGCCTACACAGTTGATCAAATCATGTCGTTTGCTGCCCCTACTTCCCCACTCAAGACCTTGGGATTAGCCTCCTTAGAGATCAGAGAGGAGACAGACAAGTGTTTATCTAGGTTGCCCTCTGACAGGGTCACAAATGCACAGAAGCTACAACTCAGCTGGGCTTTGAACAGCCAAGGGGAAGGGGGAGGGGCCTGTCCTTTGTGCTACTGGCACTCACGTGGCTGAACTCCTGAGAAACTCAAGGTTACATGAGGGCGGAAGTTAGTGGTAGAGTAAACAGGGCCGCTGCACCAGCTGTTAGCCACTATATAGCATGTGAGTGTGCCCTCTCCCAGTTTTATTCTTTGGAGAGTTTGGCCCTTACAGATTGGATGCTTGGACCATAGGTGGCTTTGTCCTTAAAGAGACATGAGCATTTTCAGGATGAAGAATGAAGCAAAATGGCTCATTTTTCTCCCCTCTTCTGTAATATAGGGGACCCACACTTTTCTCCATCTTGGGCAATGTAGGGTCAATTTTGCTAGGCATTTCCTCTTCATCTCAAAGGATTAGAAAAAGCATACCATGCATGAGAGATCAAGTTAATTCTTTTCTTTTCTTTTCTTTTCTTTTAAAGAAGGATAGAGAGAGAGAGAGATAAAGAGAGAAGCAATTTTTATTTAGTTTTTCACATGACTTTGTTCCTCCAACACTTGGTTGTGTACATGGTGCTGGGGTCTGAACCTGCGTACTCACACATGCCAGTCAAGCGCCATTACCGCCAAGCCACTGCTCCAGCCCATTTTCTAGATGATATTAGGAAAGATCAACTCAAGTTCTCTATTACATTTGTGTTTTTTTAAATTTAAATGTATTTTAACTGGCACCTAAATGTAAAAATTGTACATGTTGTGTGATATCGTGTGATGTTTCAAGTTCTTGATTTTATATCTGCAAAATATTCTGTGTATCTCTGCTTCTCAAAATATGGGGTTTCTCTCCTGGGGCAAATCCTGTTTCTAGTTTACCTGCCTGACTCCCCTCCCATTTCTAGGCTAACTTCCCTAAGAAAACCTTTCTCCATGGGATAAACTAAGTAAGAGATTTGCCTCCCAAGGATGTTTGCTTAGAGATTATAAATGACAAAATGCAAACAATCTCATTGCTCTAGCACAGAGACTTTAACTTCCCTGGAAAGTGGTTTCAGTGGTTTGGAGGGAGGAACTTGCTGCCTGCTGGTTACCAGTGACTCAAAGAGGACATGTCATGGTAAAGCCAGGGGAAGATCTCTCTGGCCATTGGATTTCCTTTCCTGCCTCATGCTTAGTAATGAATCATGTTTTTTTGGACTCTCCATATTTATGAGGCCAGAAGATACTTGTCCATTTCTAAAAAGAAGCCCAAGTGTTGAGGGCTTTTCTGGTTAAGTTCTGGGGAAGTCCTGCTCCCTTGGGGTGGACCCTTCCTTAAAACGGAAGCAACCAGTGCTTCCCTGTGCTGAGCTGTCACCCTGCTCACCAGGCTCTGGTTTCCTGGGGAAAAGGAGGATGTAAAAGAACCCTTTTCTAAAGTTAAGAAAGGATAGGGTCTTAAGTGTAAAATAAAACAACACTACACTGTGACTTTAGCTCCCTAGCCAGTTTGTTCTTTCTTTTGGATGCAGTAAAGTTTAAGAGGAGGGCCATGTGGTGGATGAGTGGATGAGATACCTGCCAATCGGCACAATACCCACCTTACCCTGCCATCCTCCATGGGGCACAGGTCCCAAGACCCCAAGTGAGTGGATGCCAGAAACAACACAGAACTGATCCCTAGTTATATTATTTTTTCTAGAAATATATACATATATATGACAAGGTTTAATTTATAAATTAGGCACAGTAGGAGATTAGCCATAAACTCTTATCATAGACCTAAGCAATTTCAGCATGTGTGTGTGTGTGTGTGTGTGTGTTTGTTTGTTTTTGGTACCAGGGATTGAACCCAGGGGTGCTTAACCACTGATCCACATCCCCATCCTCTTTATATTTATTTCTTATTTTTTATTTTGCAACAGTGTCTCACTAGTTGCTTAGGGCCTAAGTTGCTGAGGCTGGCCTTGAACTTGCAGTCCACTGCCTCAGCCTCCCAAGCTGCTGGGATTATAAGTATGTTCCACTACACCCAGCCAGAATATGATTTCTTTTCTTTTCTTTTCTTTTTTCTTTCTTTCTTTGTTTTTAAAGAGAGAAGGACTGTGTGTGTGAGAGAGAGAGAGAGAGAGAGAAATAATCAATTTTTATTTAGTTTTTCAAATGCCTTTCACTGCTTTGACATTTAGTTGTATACATAATGCTGGGGTTTGAACTTGAGTATTTGCGCATGCTGGGCAAGCGCCATAACCACCGAGCCACTGCTCCAGCCCCCCAGATTATGATTTCTTGATTTGTTCTTCTTTCCTTACTAAATCTAGAAATTTAAATTCAAGGAGGTGTTTTATAGGTTCTCTTTGGCATATTTGAATCGCCAGCCTCAGTTCTCTTGTGCTTTGGGACTATACTTAGGTAAGACAAAGATGACTTGAGCACAAACACTGTAATGTGGTGACAATTTATCTGATAACCCAATGGCTACTAAGTGATCAACAGGGAGGTAGTGGATAGAGAAATGGTAGACTTTCATATCCCGTGCAGGACAGAGCAGGATAGCACAGAATTTCATCACACTACCCAGAATGGAAAACAATTTAAAATGTGTGAAGTGTTTGTTTCTGGAACTTTCCATTTAATATTTTCATTTCCATTCAATATTTGTGGTTGACCACAAATAACTGATACTGTGGAAAATAAAACCAAGAAAAAAGGGATGACTACTGTATTTGGAATATTGGAGATGCCAAAGCAAACCTACAGATTATTAATAGGAACATATACAGGAAAAACTGCAATATTTTTATTAATTGCTTATAATGGTATCATCAGAAAGGTATCCCTGGACTTCCTCTGTCAGAACCACTTGGGAAACTCTTCTAAAAGTACATACTGCTGAATCAGAATCTCTGTGGATAGGGTTAGGGAGCTATATTTCTCATAACTACCCAAGAGAACTGAATATTCTTGTTCCAAAACCCTTGTTTATATACCATGCTGTGTTACACTTCTAGTTATGTCAAATAGCTACTATCATTTCTCTATGACAATGATATTTTGTTGGATTAGTGTATCCCTTCAAGTGTTTTTGAAACACCTGTATTATATATTTTGTCTTGAAATAGTCTTCACTTTTGTTAAACTTTTTGAGAAAACCCAACTCCAAAAGAAGGTATTCATTTGTTTGATTATGGAAAAGTGGGCAACTCTGAATTGATCAACATCAAACAAGTAATTAATAAATTTATTTGGTTATCAGCTACCAATCAAAATCTTAAGGTGGACCCTAAATATAAATAGCTTCAATAGGACTTCCTTTTTAGATTGATTTTATAGATACAAGAGACATTGCTGTAACAAAAGAAAAAAATCAATATGAAAATGAGGAATTAGCACTCTGTTTTATATGGGTTCTCCCTTTAATAATTAAATTTATGTAGCTTTTTTTTTTATCTTAAAAATGGCAGTAAGCAAGCCAGGCATGGTGGTGCATGCCTGAAAGTCCAGCAGTTTGGGAGGCAGAGGCAGGAAGATCCTGAGTTAAAAACCAGCCTCAGTAACTTAGCAAGGCTCTAAGCAACTTAATGAGATCCTGTATCAAAATAAAAAAGAAAAAGGGCTGGGGATGTGACTCAGTAGTTAAGTGCCTCTAGGTTCAATTAGTTCAATTTCTGGTACCAAAAGTAAATGAAATGAAATAAAAATTAAAAAGGCTGAGGATGTTGTTTGGTGATTAAAGGCCCTGGGTTCAATCCCTGATATCCCCCCAAAATGGGGGGCAGGGGCTGGGAAGGGACATTCAGTGGTTGGGTGTACCTGGGTTCAATCCCTAATACCAAAAAAAAAGAAAACCCACCAGGAATGGCAGCAAGCATAGAAGGTTTAGTTAATATTTGAAACTGAATAGTTTGTCCCTAATTCAGATCAACTTGAGAATTTCATCCATAAAGTTTCTAATAGCTTAGGAACCACTGATTTTGCCTTTTGGAAGTCCAGAAAATTAATTCATATGGTGGACCCAAAACTAGAAAAGTTTTAATGATGAATATCATTCACTGAACTTTTTATAATAGTAGAGACACCTGGAAAGGTCAGAGTACTTTTCCCATAGCTGAGTCTTCTTTGAAAGTGAACTTTTTGTTCTCTGTCACTTAAAATTTCTTGATAGTGAAGATTATAACCTAAGAGAGACAGTTGAAAAAGTCCATGTGACCTGTTAGAGTAAGCTGACAGAGCTATAATCTCTGCCCACTGAAGGTTTGTCCTACAAAATAGCAGGATGAGTATCTTTTCCTCCTCCCTGTTTTTCTACTTGACCCCATAAGGAAGATTTTTCTTTGGGGGAGATAATGAAAACTGTATCCTCTCTCTCAGTACTTCTCTTGCAGGAGAATTGTTCTGTCTGGCTGGAGAGATGGGGAGAAGAATCCTAGCACATATTACAGCCCAACATGGATTTTTTTCTTCTTCCTCTTCTCCTCCTTTGTCTTTTTAAAAGTGACCTGTCCTTAAGATCCTAAGATGCATTTACTTTTCTCCTGAACATATGGTGGACAGACCTTTCAGTTTGGAAAAAGAATTAGGAAGCTCAGTTGACCATAGATACATTCTGTATTGTTATTCTCCAAAGAAGTCACTAATAAGACATTTTAAAAATTTCTAACAATGTGAACTCATCTACATTGGTTCCAAATTGGGAACAGAAAAACAGGGATGAATTATAGTACTCCCCATCCTATCATACCCTTGACTGTCATGCCAAAATCTAGCATAATCAAGTCTGGAATTTCTAGATGTTTTGTTCAACCATTCTGTTTCAGAGTTTCCTAATCTGGATGCTCTTGTGTCTGGATTTCATAGATGCTTACTTTATCTATTCAATTTTTGTCTAGTCTATCTACAGTTTCTTCAGCTAGGATACTCTTGTGTTCTGTTTTCTTAAACTCTTGAACAAACTATCATCCACCCTTGCTACCTATTTGAATTGGTAGTTTTCCTGGCCTCCTAACCGAATCTTTTCTATCTCATGTCCTAAGTAGGAGTAGGGAGTTTCTCTTCTCAGTGGATCCTACAACTATTTTTATTCTCCTTGATGACAAAACCTTAACTTCTGTTTTATTTTATTTTTTTTTCTCTTCTTTTGCAACAAATTCTTTAACAATCACTGATACAACTTGTAGTTACAGCTATATTCAGCAACTAAAGAATTATATACCATCATCATTATTATTAAAAGTTAATCTGTAAGTAATATAAGAAAACTGGTGTTCAATTTGTCTGTGTTTTGCACACATAAGGCATGTTTAATTCTCTCCATCAATACATTAGTCCATTGAAATTCATTCACTAAAAATGTTAATCTTTAGTGTGTTTGATAGGAAGAAAAGAGCCACTTTTTATATTAATTATGTGTTTGCTATGTGCTATGAATTTTTTTGAGAGAGTGATAATGAGAGAGAGAGAGAGAATCAATTTTATTTCATTTTTCGTGTGGCTTTCATTGCTGCAACACTTCATTGTGTATATTGTGTACATTGTGTCCCTGCACATGTGAGGCAAGCACAGAAACCACTGAGCCACTGCTCCAGCCCCTTGTGCTATGAATTTTAAGTCGATTATTTAACAAAAAATTATGTTGAGTTCCTGGTCCATGCAGACCATTGTGTGAGACACTGAAGGACACAATTGTGTTTGTTTTCAGGGAACATACAATCTAAGGATAGAGTCAAACTGTGAATACACAAATCAAGAAGAAAGGTGTTATCATAACTGTGATAAATATGAAGAAGAAAGAATTTAATATGCTATGATAGAATATAGCAAGAACCTAATTGGACTTGGGATTCAGGCAACATTTTCTTGAGACTGTGGCATTGAACTTGAGAAGCTTCAGTAGGAGTCATCCAAGTAAAAGACTTTCACAAAACCCTTTATAAGGTTTAAAAGCTTTGGAGGTTATGATAAGATTTTTGTTGTTGCTGTTTGTTTTTGTGGTGTTGGGGATCAATCTCAAGTCCTCATATATGCTAGGCAAACGCTCTATGACTGAGCTACATCCCCAACCCAAGGTTTTTATTTTTAAGGGATCACTTTAACTCTTCAAATAAGACAAGATTGAAAAAGGACAAGACTGGGAAGACAAGTAACAAGTTGGTATGCTCTTAGGATGTCAAAACAGAGATGATGCCCTAGACTGGGATGTTGGTAGTGGTAACAGAAAGTAGAAGGCATTCATATTATTTTTTTATTTAATTTGTTTTTAAAGAAGGGGGAATCAATTTTATGTAGTTTTTCATGTTTTCATTACTCTACACTTTGCTGTATGCGTAGTGCTGGGGTTTGAACCCGCATACTTGCTTGCGCATGCCAGTCAAGCACCATAACTGCTGAGCCATCACTCCAGCCCTCAGATTTACCTTTAAAATTAAGTTAACGTGATTCTTAATTCAAGGAAAGAAGGAGAGGATGACATAAGGCATGATATCAAACTTCTAGTAGAAATAGACTGGAGGAGGCACCCATTTATTGAGATGGGTAGCACTGTGAGGGAGGATAAATCCTTTTAGATTGAAAGTTGCACTGCATATCTTCTATTCTGTTTTATTTAATCTTCACAGCAGCTCTGAGATTTAGAAATTATTGAAATCTAGTAAATAATGACTAAACTACCTATTTTTGCCTTCATATCAAGATTATTGTCACCTGGATTAGTGTTGAAAAAGGAGCTCCATGGTCTCCCTAATTAATTAATATACCCCAATGTCTTATATTTTTCCATGATTTATTAGTGACCAAATTCATTTAATCAACAGTGAATGAATAATTATCCTGTGCTGGGAATCCTGAGATAGTCAGGGATGAATATCTTAGCTACAGTCTTCTAATGAGGAAGACAAACATATAAACTAAAGTTGTAGTTCAATGTCGAAAGTACAATATTAAGAGACATTCAAGGAATAATTTTGAAAACCCAGGGAAGTATATTTATGCCGGCCCAGAAGAAGGAGTGAAAATCGGAGAAAACTTCCAAGCATCTGAACTGAGGCTTAAAAGGCCATGCATAGCAATTAGGTAAAAGGATCAGGGCTAAGACTAGTGGGGGTGGGAACAGGGTATCAAACGGTACATTAGAATGTATGTAATATTTTATATCCAAGAAATGAAGGTTAGGTGCTTTATCACCAAAACATTTAAAAGGACTATCAAAGTACTTGATGTTTATCATAGAATGGGTAGTAAGGGAATATTCTTAGTTAAGGAATTGTCAAATACCCAATTTTAGACATATTCTGTTGGCCATGTTAAAGATGAACTTGAGGATACTAAGTCTGGAGAGAACAAAACCATTTCAGATGTGACTGTACCAGTACTGCAAAGAGAGTGTGAGGTTCTATTTCACTTGATGACTGTTCCAATGGAGAGAAACAAACGAAAGGGAGAACTAAAATAAAAAGTAAAATCAGTAGAAAATGTTGACACTGAGATGTGTTTAACCTGAAAATCCAGGAGGTATGAGGACTTGCGAATGAGCCCAGATTCCTAGACTGGGTTGATATGTGGCCTTACAGGAAAAAGGATGTGAGTTAAGGTTCAGACTTTCAGAGTCTAAGATTCTAGATGAGGCAGAACTGAAAATACAGTGTAGGATCAGAGATATTGTCCTAAACAGTAGCTAGAAAACAGCTGTTTGTCCACTCTTATTCAATCAGGACTTGCAGCGAACGAGAAGCAGGCTCTTTATCTTTTCTCGTTTGTACTTATTCCTGCAGGAGCAGACATTCTGGTAAAAGTCTGTTGGGTTAAATTTTTGGCACTTGTATTCAAAGCCAGGGAGTTGATTGTGTGACTCATCTGCAAGGTTACACAGTTCTGTATCGCAGGAGCTGTCTTTATCCGTGAAAGAGAAAGAGGAGATTATAGAGGCCAATAGCAAATAGATCCTGTCTGGGTGTCCTACCACCAAATCCAGGCAGCAAACAAAGGCACTTTTTCTCTACTGCAAATAGATCACATCCAGAGTTCATTACTTGTTGCAAAAAGCTATGATTTCATAAAGAGATTTTGGATAAGCAGACCACAAGTCAAAAATACGCACACGGTCTGTAGACTTGACTGATTTATAGAATTTTGTCTTTAAAGAAAAGGGAGAGAGACAATAGGTATAGATCTTATGATGGGCAAGCAAAAATAAAAACTAAAGTAAGGAATGCCATAAGTCCATGACTTACTCTTATTGTGCAATTACTGCTCAACAAATCCAGAGTGTCTGTAGAAAAAATACAAAACTTCACATGGAACATCCTGGGACTTCCATTTACAAGGCACAGGGTCTTGTAAAGCATGGTGCTTTAAAACAAATGCTCCCTATGTAAAATTGATTCACATATAAAATATTATATGTGATGTGATTCTGAACATGGAAAATATTTTCTACATATGCCAAGAATTTGCTGTCTTAAATCTGCTGCCACATTAGTTGAATGGGTTAGGATGATGTAGAAGATAACCTAGATTTGACCAGAGAAAGGTTATCAAAACTATTTTCTGTTCCATCTAGAATCAAGGTGAATTAAGATTCATTCTAGTTCTCTAAAAACCAGGGCATATTAATAGGAAACTACATATTGAGAAAAAAATTCCAGTATCTTAAATTTTTCCCAAGGGTTAATATTCAGCCAAAACACACAAAGAGTGGCACCAGCCATATGTACTTATGGCTTTAGAGAACAAGCCACAGTGTATACACACAGCAGTTCTTAGTGGGTGGCTGCCAGGAAGAAAGCTACACTGAAGTGGAGCGACACTACGCAGAGCACCTGGCACTGTGGTCATTTTCACTGTTGTACCTATACGGTAGCTTGGAGTTTATAGCTATTCTTTTGGTACTAAGTAGACTCATTATTACAAGGCTTTGTGTTTTGATTTTGTTATTATTGTTTTATTTTGCATGATTTTTTTGCTTGTTATTTTGGTAAGTTTGGACTGTCTTCCTCATGCATTGGCAGAATAATAAAAATACACATATGGACATTTTTTAAATGGCAATGCTAGGAATTGAACTCAGAGAGTTGCATGGTTACCAAATGCTCTACTGGTGAGCTATATCCCTACTCCTCTTTTATAAATTAATAAAGTAGTATTCTTTTCACTGAAATCTAGTGAATAATGACTAAACTACCTATTTTTGCCTTCATATCAAGATCAACTGGGCCGGAGTGGTGGCTCAGCAGTTATAGCGCTTGCCTGGCATGTGTGAGGACCAGAGTTCAAACTCCCAGCACCATGTACACAACGAAGTATCAGAACAACGAAAGCCACATGAAAAACTAAATAAAGTTGCTTTTCTCTCTCTCTTTTTTCTCTCTCTTTCTCTCTATGTCTGACTTTCTCTCCCTCTCTCTCTTTCTCTCTCTCACTGTCTCTCTCTTTAAAAAAAATCAACTACTGAGTTGGTGGTTGGTGATTTTCTTAAAAAAGATGATACTGATTTTTAGTTCATGGGGGCAGACCAATCTATGGAATAGTTGGGGAACTTCCATATATTAAAGAACTAAACTTAATAAACTATTATTTATTACAGTAATCTTCATATATTTTACTAAATAAGGGATCCTATGAAAATTGACATAGTACCTGTGATTCTTTTATGTGTTTTATCAGAATCTGTCCTGAAACTTGAGCTTTACAGCTAATATTTCCTCTTCCTTTCATTTCTTACACAATTGTGTCCATTTTGCAAATGTATGATTAGGAGTACTGATGAAAAGTTACATATTTTGAGTAAATATTAAAATTACAAGTCCAAATAATCAAATGGAAACTGAATTGAGAGGAAAGTAGATTTTGTATTGTTGTTACTGATCAGGAATACAAACAACAGCCCCTTCACTCCTCCCATTCCTCCAAACACACATGCACCACAGGTATGTGCGCACACCACTCCATTGTAACCACATGGGACCTTGCAATTGTGAGGGAAGGCAGAAGTGCTGGGGAGCTCCTGGGAGACTAGCAACAAACACCGTGCTTGCAAATATTTGCCTCTTGAATTTGATCAATGAAAGGATAATTAGAAATTCACCATGCCAATTAAAGGTGCTAGGGAATTTGAATAGAATAGCAATGTTAAAAATAAAAACCAGTATGCTATGATTTGGGACTTAGGAGCAGTGATCAAGAGTGCCCCATGGGGTACAATTTGCTCAGCCCATCATGAGGTGAAAACCACTTTGCAGATAGATTCATTTCTATTTTACACTTCATTTGCTACTTACAAAAGAAGAAAGGAACAGAGGAAATGTTATCTCTAGGTTCGAAGACAGGCTTAAAAGAGAGGGCATGATTCCAACAAAAGATCCTTTCTTCCTTGCGATGCCCAATTAAAACCCTGGGCCATGTGTTAATAAGAAATCTTCAGACAGAGACCCTGAAACTGTCTTTTCTCAAGCAAGTAACCCAAGGTTTTAACTTGATAACAAATACCTTAATGTACCAGGCTTCAAAGATGGTAGTAAACTGATCCCAAGATAAAGAAATTCTTAGGTAAGGTCTGCTCTGCTCTCTGACTGAGTAGACAAACCTCCTGGGGTGGAATTCCAGTTCTAACTTTTTTTGTCTTGCAGATAAGATAAAAGGCATGGAGGAGTTTCGATGAGTTTCAACCTTCCTTGCAGAAACTTCTGAGGAGAGCCAAGTTTGTCTAGGGATTACCAAATTCTGCCCAAAGAAAGGTTTGCAATTCCATAACCTGTCCTTTCCTATACAGGTCCCTTTCTATCTGGGATTTGATTCCAATAGTTTCAAGATATAGTTATTTGTCCTATATCTTGTAAAGTTACTGCACAAACCAAGAGTACCCCTACAAGAGGAAAGCGGAAAGAATGCTTTTAGGCCCTGGATCTTCTAGTTTGTCCAGTACAGATCATGTTGGACATTGGAAAAGCAAGGAATAACTTTTGATATAGCCTTGGTAGTTCTTTCTTGCCATAAAGTAGTTTTAAAGATGTAAGTCTGGCTATTAAGCTCTTGCTGTGTAACCAGATTCTCAATAGTAAAGGATACTTTGAAAATTACTGTAATTAAGGGTCCATTTATTTATTAAAAAAACTTTTAATTTCCCTCTGGAAAATATTAGGGTAAGGAATAGCTTATAGATGGTTCGGGGTCCAGGAATCCCTCTATTGCTTTTGATAAGGAAGATGGGGTTTCTCCTTTATTCTGGACTTATATCAAATGGCTTTTTCTTGGGGCCTGGGAGTCTTATACTTAACTCTATATTAGAGGCATATGCAGCGGGTGACAGCCTGTCACTGTCTGAATTATTCTCTTATGTGGCACTGACCATCCAGGCAAAGATTCCTTTAGTGTTTCCCAACTTCCATTTATTTCAGGATCACCTGGAAAACATTTAAAAGGTTCATCCTTCCCCCTAAATCTTTTTCTGTACATTTGGTCTGTAACTCAAAAAATTGATTTATTTTATTTTATTTATTTATTTTGATACTGGGGATTGAGCTCAGGGGAACTTAGCCACTGAGTGACATCCCTAGCCCATTTTTATTTTGTATTTTGAGACAGGGTCTCACTAAAATGCTCAGGGCCTCACTAAGTTGCAGAAGCTGACTTCAACTTGTGATCCTCCTGCCTCAGCCTTCCTAACCACTAGGATTACATGTGTGTGCCATAAAAACATCATTTTAAATAAGTATGCCTCATAACTTTATTTTAGGATGTAAGTGGACCTAAGAGTTACTATGTCAGTTCACTGGCTGGAAGTTACCTTCCTGGTGACCAAGGGAAATCCTTGAGGGTGATGATGAGCAGACTTTGTCTGAAGAATGCCTAACATAGATAAAACAAAAAGCATATAATTATCCCAGATTTGAATGTAAAAAAAAAAAATTCTGCCCTTCGATTTCGATTTCAGGAGCTGTGTTAGTTTTCTGGGGTGGTCATGAAAAAGACTATAAACTGAGTGGCCTAAACAACAGAAATGGTTCTTCTCTGAGGTCTGCCGGTGGTAGTCGGAGACCAGGATTTGGTAGGTTGGTTTCCTTTTGAGGGCTGTGAGGGAGAATGTGTTTCACACTTCTCTTCTGGTTTCCGGTAGCCAGAGGTATACCTTGCCTACCAGACGGCATTGCATTTCCCCAGTGCATCCATTTCTTTCCTCTGTATGATTCTGTGCCTCCAGATTTCACCCTGGTATAAGGATCCAGTTGTACTGGATTAGGGCTGTGCAATGACCTCATTTTAGCTTGGTGATCAGTAGTCTGTGCTCTTTGTGTATAGCACTCCTGTGCTCAGCACAATGACTATGAGATTCACCCCTGCGTGACTCAATCAGCAGTTTACTTTATTGCCAAGTGGAAGTTATTGTAAATATGTAATCTAATTTGTTTATCCACTCACTGTTGGTATACATTTATTTCCAGTTTGGATATAGTATGAACAAAGCTGATATGAGCATTTGTACACAGGTCTTTTTTATTGACATATGCTTATAGCTCTTATGGGTGAATACTACATAGTGAAATTACTGAGTGTGTCTTTTCATATTACAAGAAAAAAATGGTTGCAGTAGCTTACACTCCATCAGCACCGAGCAGAGATTCGAGGTGTCCTAGAGTCTTCCCAACTTAGGCTTTTAATGTTAGCCTTTTCTCTGGGTGTGTAATAGTAACTCATTTAGTTTGAATTTGTTTCCCTTAAGGATTAATAATCTTGAGGGTTTTTTTTTTTCATGCTATCATTGACATTTCATTATGAAGCATTTGTACTTGAGTTTTAAATGTAGCCTTTATTATTCAGAGTAGTTTTGAGCTCATAACAAAATACAGAGGAAACTAGAGAGCTTCCATTTACTCCCTTCCCCACCCTCTTGCCACTCCCACCACCAACATCCCACACCAGTCTCATATGTTTACTAGAGGAGCCAACTTATTTATTATGTTATTGCCAACCCAGCTCCATAGTTTACATTAGAACTGTCTTGATTTTCTGTGTGCTTTTCCAAATATACAAATCACGTACCCACCAAGCTAATATCCAGAAACCTCCTGATCTTTTTAACGTCTTCACACTTTTGCCTTTTCCAGAGTGTTGCATAGTTGAAATAATATACTATATAGTCATTTCAGAATGGCTTCTTTTACTTAGTAACATGCATTTAAGTTTCCTTTATGCCTTTTTGTGTCTTGAAAGCATATGCTTTGAATGATATTCCATTGTCTGGAGGTACCATAGTTTGTTTAGCCATTTACTGGTTGTAAAGTATCTTGGTTGCTTCCATGTTTTAGGGATTATGAATAAAGCTGCTGTAAACATCCACATGCAGGTTTTTACGTGAATGTAAGTTTGCTGCTCACTTAGATTTCGCTAATTTTTAAATTTTTTTGGTTTGACTTCTTTTTACTCAGTTTTGCTTAGAGAGAACTTTAACTTGAATAGAAAGTGTTTCTGTTTAATCTCTGTACAAAAAACAGTGATTACAAAAATAAGTTTTAATGAATTATTTAAACTTTAAAAATGGATCTAAAATGTCATCAAAGTATGTCTAACTGCAATTAACCAACTAACAATGACAGCTAGGTGTATAAGTGATACAGTTCTAGGAAACCTTAAAACTTCTGGTGAAAAATGGCAAATCTTTCAGCACTGCTTAGCCTAATGTTTAATTTCTACTCACTGGACTTTGCAAATTTGACATACGATTTAAAAATGTAGAAATTCATACTCCTGCCCTAATAAAATTATTGCCATATCATGGAGAAAAAAAAACAATGAAAGTGGAGACTCACTTTGTCATGTTTCTGGAGGACCTGTGTTGTGTCAGTTGATATCCCTTAGATGCTGGATTTTTGGTAAATTAATTGCCTATTTCTGTGTAGGTAATCGTATAAATTATGGGTGATATTATGAATGTAGAATGAATGTTTCTGCATAAGAAACTATCTCAAAACCTAGAGGTTTAAAACAATAATCATTTATATAGCTCACAAATCTGAAAGTCAAGAATTTGGGTGAGGTTCAGCTTTGTAGTTCTGATATTAGATGAGCTTATTCCTACTTCTTTAGACAACTGGTAGCTTAGTCTTGCCTGATGTACCCTCAATTGGGATGGATAATCTCCATTCCATTTGGTTTGTCATGCTCCTTGGGCTTGTTCTTTAATTCCAGATTATATTTTTGAAAGGGAGTGAGGAATGTGCTCAAAGTCTGTTAGGATTAGGCTTATCATTTGAATAATGTGATTTACAATCTCTTTAGCAAATAGTGCTAGGAAAATTGGAAATCTATATGTAGTAGAATGAAACTCCATCTCTATCTCTCACCATGCAAAAACTCAACTCAAAGTGGATCAAAGACCTAGGAATTAGACCAGAAATCCTACATCTACTAGAAGGAAATATAGGTCCAATACTCCAACAAGTTAGTTAAGGAACTGACTTCCTAAACAACACCCCCAAAGCACAAGAAGTCAAAGGAAGAATCAATAAATTGGATGGCATCAAATTAAAAAGCTTCCTCACAGCAAAGAAAACAATTAAGAGCATGAAGAGAGAATCTGCAGAATGGGAAAAAGTCTTTGCATCTCAGACAGGGTATTAATATCCAGGATATCCAAAGTACTCAAAACTTTAACATCAACCTCCCCCAAAACAAACAAACATACAAACCCCAAGTAACCCAATCAAAAAATGGGCAAAAGAACTAAACATAAACTTCTCATTTGAAGAAATACAAATTGTCAACAAATATATGAAAAAAAAGTTCAACATCTTTAGCAATTAGAGAAATGAAAATTAAAACTACATGGAGATTTCACCTTACTCCAGTTGGAATGGCAATAATCCAAACAACAGTAAATGCTGATGAGAGGTGGGGGAAAGGGTACACTCATACTTTGTTGGTGGGTCTGCAAATTGGTACAACCTCTCTGGAAAACAGTATGGAGATTCCTCAAAAAAAAAACTAGGAATGGATCCACTATTTGACCCAGTGATCCCACTTCTTGATATATATCCAAAGGACCTAAAATTAGCATACTACAGTGGTGCAGATACACTCATGTTCATAGCAGCACAATTCACAATAGCTAAGCTATGGAACCAACCAAAGAGTCCTTCAACTGATGAATGGGTAAAGAAAATGTGGCATATATACACATTGGAATATTACTCAGCAATAAGGAAGAATGACGTGTCATTTGCTGGAAAATGGATGAACTGAAGATATCATGTTAAATGAAATAAGTCGGTCTCAAAAAAACCAAAGGTCAAATGTTCTCTCTTATATGTGGAAGCTAACCCAAAATAAGGAAAAGAATAGAGGAATAGACAAAGGGGAAGGAAATGGAGAACAGAGGAATGAAATAGAGAAAGCTCAAGGAAGGAATCAGACTTAACATTCTCATGTTAATAGATGGACACATCATAATGAATCTCATCAACAGGTATATCAATGAGTCACTAAATTAAAAAAAAAAAAAAAAGAACAGAAAGACCAGTAGAGTAGAGGGATGAGAATGGGGTGGAGGATGGAGAAAGGGAAATACTGGGGATGCAATTAGAATAAGTTATAAAACTGTCATTATTTATCATATTGTCAAGCATATCTAAAAAGAACAGGGTGTTGTAGGAAAAGAGAAGGACATGCTGGGAATTGAGTTAAAACAAGGATGCTCCAAACTCTTTTAACTGTGTCATTATATATCCTATTGTCATGTATATCACAAAAACAGGGATTGGGAGGAAGGAAGGGAAAAGGAAAAAGCTACAGAGTGAATCAGAACAAATTAAACTCCATGCTTTCATAATTATGGTATTGTATAATTTTATGTCATGTATACCTAAAAAATGATAAAAATGATAATATCATCTATATATTAGTCTATTAGTAAAACACATACCGAGATCAGCTCAAATTAAAGGAGTATGAAAAAAAAAAGACTATCTCTTGAAGGAAGAGCCATGAATCGTATTGCAAAGAGTGTGGATATGGAGAAGGGAGAGACTGCAACCAGTTCTGTGAACAACTGACACTGTTGGGTAATTTGGTGAGGGGAGAACCCAGGAGAGACTCTGGGCACCCAAGTCCCTGGGAGGCATTAGGGGAGCTGGAGGCAGTAATTATTCACCATCTATATGGAAGTATTTCAGTGTTTAACATACAGTGCTACTGCAGATCAGCTTTGTCTACATTCCATGGGTGACCGGTTGGTGGGCTGTAAGCCGTGGTGGCGATCAGGAGCGGAGGGGAGCAGGGGTGGAATTGAATAGACCCAGCCACAGCATTGCTGCTGGGTTCCTGTGCCTTATAAAAACAGAGCACATTTGCAGACAGCCACCCAGCTCATACACTGCCTCTGGCGAGACCTGTGCTGGGAAGCAGCCAGCACAGGTCCCCAGTGGGAAAGCCAGGAGCCATTCCCAGCTTCAGGAGACAGCACTCTCTGGCTTTTTAGAGCAGGCTCTGAAAACTGCATCAGGAGATGGCCACAGACAACAGTTTGATCCAGGAAGAGAAGGCCTTGGCCAGGCCCAAGCTCCACCTTGCCTGGGGGACTTCAGTTTGTGGGAAAAGGGGAGAAATCCCCAGCCCTGTCCACCCCACCCCCCCATCCAGAAGGATCATGTGACAAGTTAAAGCCTCTGAGTCTTCTGCCACAGGAGACAGGGGTATGCACCCCAGCAGAGGGAGAATAGAAATCATCCATACTCCCTGCTCATTAAGTCTTCTGGCTTCAGCTCCCCTGGGAGGCTGGCAAACAACAGGGCTTACCAGAACCAGTCCTCTTCATTGGAATCCCCTCCTAGAAATCCCAGGAGTCTGAGGACAACACAGTCCTCTTTGTGAAATCACATAATCACAGACTGAGAGACATTCATATTGAAACCCAGAAGGACAGTGAACATCTCCTCTCAAAAGACTCAGAGACGCCCTTACTGTCTATAGTTCCAAGTTTTCATTAAGAATTTTTTATTTTTATCTGATTTTGCATAGATATATACATTTTTTCTTTCTTTCCTTTTTTTTTTTTTTCATTTTTCTTTTATGCCTTCTGTTTTTCTCCTGTTCTCGACATGTATTGGTGCATTAGCTGGAGCAGTTTATTGGTTCATGGACATATAAAAATACTAGCCAATTTTGTTTTTTCTTTTGTTTTCTGGATCTTTTAGCTCTTCTTTTCTATTTTTTTATTTTTATTCTCTTTTTTCTGTTTCTGTTTGTTTTAGTTTTTGTCTTTGTGTGTTTGTTCATTTTCTTGTCCTCCCTCCTGAAAAGAGGGATTCTGGTCAGCACATCTAGTATCTGAAGTATACTGTGCCTGACCTCCTTATTTTACCCAAGTGTACTTCTACCTTTATGTGATCACTCAAATCTTATTAATATCTCTTCTACCCCTCCTATATTTTCCCACTGCTATCCTTGCTTCCCCTAGGGTCTGTTTTTTCTTTCCTTTTTTTCTTTTTCCCCTTCTTTTTGTTCTCTTTTTTCTTTTTCTTTCTTGTTCTTTCTCTCCCTTGCAGATCCTATACTCCTATACCTCCTGCACTTTCTCACTGTTCACAGTTGGTCAAGATAGCAAACTAGCTTATAATATCCTTGGGTTGAAATGAATCACGCCTCAAATTAACCTCTTCTTCCCTGTACTCTCTCAATTCCTAAACTATATGCTGTTTCTCTCTTCCTCATTCAAAGCCTTTAACCTACTCGCATTCCATTTTTATTTTTTTTCCTTATTCCTAATTGAATAGCTGAATCCATGTTAACACTGTCTAGTTCTTTTTTCTAAGTCAGGAGCTCCGCACTACCTCCCTACCCCACTTCCTTGGATTTCTAGATTGTACTTCCCCCCCTCATCTACAGAGGCCCTGTTAAATGAAATGAAGGTCATTCTTCAAAATGGGTATTTGGTGGCTATTTTAACACATTGTGAGAGCTCTCATGGAAGAAAAGCGCTCATATAGATGCTAATCACAATTATAACATTTAGTTGAAACTTCAGTATGTGCACCTATAAGCTCACATTTCTTCATTGACTGGACTGGCAGCTATTGAGCTGTGCTTCCCAAGTAGCACCCCAGCCCAACAAAGCACAGGCATAAGAAACTCCAATAACCTCTAAAACAGTAACTAAACATAATCAGTCTTTAAGCCACATCCCCTGTATCTGAAAATGAGGAAAAGAGGTAATAACTCCCATCCTCATCCCCACAGCTCTCCAACCAAAGACTCCATGGCAGGGGTCCTAGATGAAAACCAAGAAAAATATATCAACATTATGATTAGTAACTCAATCAAGGAGTTGAAAGAAGAATTAAGGAATGAAATCAGAGAAGTTTCAGGTGATGAGAGACAACTTTCATAAGAAAATAAGGGAACAATTCCATGAAATGAAAGACCATATTTATAAAGAGTTAGACATCCTGAAGAGAGACATATCAGAGCTCTCAGAACTGAAAAATACTGTCAACCAAATCAAATCCTCACTAGAAGATACTAACACCAGAGTAAACTCAACAGAAAATAGAACCTCAGCCTTCGAAGAATGAACATCAGATAATGAAGACAGGTTGAGCAATGTGAGTTCAAAAAGGACAGACAAGAGAAGAAACTTATCGTGTATAACCAGAACTTTCAAGTGATATTTGATGAGATGAGAAGAAACAACCTGAGAGTATTTGGACTGGAAGAAAACATTGAACAACAAACAGGGGGCTTTAAGAACATATTAAATGAAATTATCAAGGAGAGCTTTCCTCATTAGGATTGATCTAGATTACCAAATCCAAGATTCCTACAGGACACCAAACAGACCTAACCAAATGAGAAATTCACCAAGACATACCATATATGAAATGATTAACAGAGAAACTAAAGAAAGAATTCTAAAAGCAGCTAGGGAGAAGCCCCAAGTCATGTTCAGAGGCAGACCAATTAGAATCAATATGGATTTTTCAGTTCAGACAATGAAGGCCAGAAGAGCTTGGAACAATATTTTTCAAACCTTGAAAGAGAACAATTTTCAAACAAAGATAATATACCCTGCAAAACTCAGCTTTAAATGTGACTGAGAAATTAAATACTTCAATGATAAATTCAAGCTAGCAAGATACATGAGCACAAACCCTGCATTACATAATATTCTCAAGGACATTCTTCATTCAGAAGAACATGCTAATATTTCCTAAACCCCTAATCAAGAGAGTGTCTCTAATCACATTACACACCAGCAGAACCCCAGGATGGCACAAAACACAGCAACAATCGCGAAGTCCAGGACTCAGATTCCCATATCTATTCTAATGCTGAATGTGAATGGTCTCAATGCCCCAGTTAAAAGACACAGATTGGCTTACTGGATCAAAAAACAAAATCCAACAATGTGTTGTCTACAAGAGACCCACCTCACACTCAAAAATAGACACAGACTGAAGGTGAAAGGTTGGCAAAATATCTACCAGGCTTGTGACCCAAAAAAGCAAGCTCATGTGGCAATCCTAATATCTGATAAAGTTAATTTTGATCCAAAACTTCTCAGAAAGGACAAAGATGGACACTACATCATACAAAAAGGGGCAATCTACTAAGAAGACTTAACAATAATTAACATTTATGCCCCCAATCACAATTCCCCCAAATATATGAAAAAAATACTCAAGGACATTAAACCCTTCATTGATCTCAACACAATAATACTGGGGGACTTCAATACACCATTATCAATTTTGGACAGATCATCGAAACAAAAACTTAACAAAGATATCTCCAATCTGAAAATCTCTATTAATCAATTGGGCTTAACAGATATCTATAGAATATTCCATCCTAAATCAGCAAATTTGCTTTCTTCTCAGCAGCTCATAGATCCTTCTCTAAAATAGACCACATCCTAGCCCACAGAGCTAACCTTAACAAATTCAAGAAAGTTGATATAGTCCCATGTAACCTGTCAGATCACAATGCCATGATCTTAGCAATCAACAACAAGAAAAACAACAGAAGCTACTCTAATACTTGGAAATTGAATAGTACCCTTTTAAACAAAGAATGGATAAAAGAACAAACAAGATCAGAAATCAAGAAATTCTTGGATATGAATGAGAATGATGAAATGACATATTGAAACATCTGGGATAGTATGAAAGCATACTTCAGAGGTAAATTTATAGCATTGGGTGCATACATCAAAAATCTGAAAAAAGCCCAAATAAATAGTCTTATGCTCCAACTCAAACTCCTGCAAAAAGAGGAACAATCCAATCCAAAAGTTAATAGAAGACAGGAAATAATAAAAATCAGAGCTGAAATCAATGAAATTAAGAACAAAAAACAATACAAGGTATCAACAAAACAAAGAGTTGGTTCTTTGAAAAAATAAATAAGATCGACAGACTCCTTGCCAACCTCACCAAAAAGAAGATTGAAATGAAGCAAATCAATAAAATCAAAGATGAAAATGGAGATGTCACCACAGACTCAACCAAAATCCAGAAGATTATCAGAACTTATTTTGAAAATTTATATTCTGCCAGGTTTGATAATCTGGAAGATATGTACAAATACTTAGCCACATATGACACCCCCACATTAATACCAGTAATACCAGAAGACATTGAAAATCTAAACCAACATATCTCAGGTTCCAAAATCAAAGCAGCAAAGGCCTTCCAAAAAACAAAAGACCTGGACCTGATTGATTCACGGCAGAATTATACCAAATGTTTACAGAAGAATTAACACCAATCCTCTATAAGCTCTTTGATGAAATCAAAAGGGTCGGAGCACTACAAAACACTTTTTATGAAGCAAATATAACTCTGATTCCAAAATCTAACAAATACTCATGAAGAAAAGAAAACTATAGACCAATTTCCCTGATGAACACAGATGCAAAAATCCTTAATAAAATTCTAGCTAATTGGATCCAAAAGTACATTAGAAAGATAATACATCATGAACAAGTGGGCTTCATTCCAGGAAAACAGGGCTGGTTCAACATTCACAAATCAATAAATGCAATTCACCACTTGAACAGAATTAAAAATAAAAATAATATGATCATCTCAATCAATGCAGAAAAGGCCTTTGATAAAATTCAACATCCTTTTATGATCAAAACCCTGGAGAGGATAGGAATCGAGGGAAGATATTTTAACTACGTAAGATCCATTTATAACAGACCCATGGCAAACGTTATGCTCAATGGCAAAAGACTGAAAGCATTTCCATCCAAGTCAGGAACAAGACAAGGCTGTCCACTTTCCCCACTCTTACTCAATACAGTCCTTGAAACCCTTGCCAGAGCTATCAGACAAGAGAAGGAAATCAAAGGAATTAGAATAAGAAAAGAAGAAGTCAATTTGTCTCTATTTGCTCTCTATTTGATCCTCTACCTAGAAGACCCTATAAGCTCCACCAGAACACTTTTGGAGCTTATAAATGACTTCAGCAAAGTGGCTGGTTATAAGATTAACACCAATAAATCATTAGCTTTCCTATACTCCAGCAACAAGGATACTGAAGAAGAAATTAGGAAATCTGTCCCTTTCACCATCTCCTCCAAAAAAATAAAATACTTGGGCATAAATCTCACAAAGGATGTCAAGGATCTATACAACAAAAATTATCAAACTTCAAAAAAAGAAATTATAGAAGACCTGAGTAGATGGGAAAATATTCCGTGTTCATGGTTAGGTAGAGTCAATATCATAAAAATGACCATTTTACCCAAAGCTCTATACAGATTGAATGCAATCCCTATCAAGACACCAGTGCCATTCTTCATGGATATAGAAAAAGCAATACTCAAATTTATATGGAATAACAGAAGACCCAGAATAGCCAAAACATTACTCAACAAGAAGGAGGAGGCAGGTGGCATCTCAATTCCTGACCTGAATTTATACTACAAGTCTACAGTAACAAAAACAGCATGGTATTGGTACCAAAACAGAATGGAAGACCAATGGAATAGAATAGAGGATTCTGATAAGAACCCTCATACCTTTAACTATTTGATATTCGATAAAGGGGACAAAAGCACAGTGTGGAAGAATGATAGCTTGTTCAACAAATGATGTTGGACAAACTAGACAGTCATATATAGACAACTGAAATTGAATCCTTACCTTTCACCCCCCACAAAAATTAAATAAAAATGGTTCAAGGATCTGGATATTAAACCAGCAACTCTACAATTGATTGAAAAAGAAGTAGGATAGACATTACATGACATCAGGGTCGGCACAGCCTTCCTTAACAGGACCCCAATGGTACAGGCAGTAAAATCAAGAATAAATGCATGGGATGCAATTAAACTAAAAAGCTTTTGCACAGCTAAAGATTTAGTCAAGAGTCTCAAGAGACAACCTACAGAATGGGAGAAATTTTTTGCCTGCTACACCTTGGACAGAGGGCTAATATACAGAATATACAAAGAACTCAAAAACTAAATACCAAAATCACAAATAACCCAATTCATAAATGGGCTATGGTACTAAAAAGAAGCTTCACAATGGAGGAAGTCCAAAAAGCCCATAATCATATGAGAAAATGTTCTGTATCACTGGCAATAAGAGAAATGCAAATCAAAACTTCACTGAGATTCCACCTCACTCCGGTCAGAGTGGCACAAATGAAGAATACAAACCATGACAGGTGCTGGAGGAGCTGTGGGAAAAGAGGAACACTGTTATATTGCTGGTCGGACTGCAAACTGGTACAGCCACTCTGGAAAGCAGTGTGGATAATCCCTAATAAATTAGAGCTGGAACCACCTTTTGACCCAGGTATCCCACTTCTGGGTATCTTCCTAAAAGAGCTAGATTGGGCTTATTATAGAGATACAGCTTCATTAATGTTTATAGCAGCTCAATTTACTATAGCTAAATTATGGAACCAACCCAGATGCCCCTCACTGAATGAGGGGAACCAAAAACTTTGGTACATATATACAATGGAATACTACTCGGCTATTAGAGAAAATGATATTATGGCATTTGCAGACAAATGGATGGAGATGGAAAAAATTTTACTAAGTGAAGCATCCCAAACTCAGAGGCTCAAGGGCTGAATGTTTTCTCTCATTTGTGGAAGCTAGAATTCAAGTGAAAACAGTATGATAGATGCCTAACCTAACAATTACCTCAACATGTATGAATTTTTACACGATCATGGGAACCTTGCCTAGGATCCTGGGGGACATAGGGAGGTGGGTGGGGAGAGGGCAGGGGAATAGGAAGGACATCAAGGAGACCAAAGGGAGATAGTATGGGGGAATCTAATCTGAGGAGAACCTCCAACTTCCAGGAGAAGTCCAATTAATTTGAGGCTTAAGTAGAGTGAAACATGGAACCATGGGGAACCCAAAGTGGGGAAACCATGGTCTGGCAGCAGTATTGGCTTGTTCTGTCATTACACTTTTGTTCTTGATTGTTTGAAGATGAACCCCTCCTAGTTGTAAGACCATGTTTATTGAATAAATTTTTTTTTAAAAAAGAAAAAAAATACAGAAAGACAAATACCACTTGATCTCACTTATATGTGGAATCTTAAGAAGTTGCCCTCATAGAAGTAGAGAATAGAATGCTGATTAACAGGGGCTGGGATGGGGAGATGGTTAGGGTGGTGATGGTCAAAAGATAGAAAATTTCAGACAGATTAGGAGGACTAAGTTCAACAGATCTATTGCACAACTTGTTGACTGCATTTACTTACAATTTAGTGCACATCATGAAGAGAGTAGATACTAAATGTTCTCACCACAAATAAATATGTGAGGCTATTTAGTTTAATTTATCTATTTCTTGATGTATATATATTTATAATATCATGTTTTAGATCATAAATATATATAATTTCATGTCAATTAAAAATAAGAAAAAAAAATTAAAATATGATCAAGCAACCACCTGTGTTATTTCTACTTTTTAGATTACTCACATATAGAGAAATCTTCATAGTTGACCCAGTGATGCCTTAAAGCCTTTAGTCTAGGAGGAAATCACCAATTTCTTTAAGATCAGTATTATTGAAAGAAAATTGTTATTGTTATATTATGACAATACTGTGGTTAATATTACATCATCTAGAAAATAAAGTATTGAATCTAGTTCTACAATCTGCCTGCAATTGGAAATATGAATCAGGGTTTGGAACATACAGTGACTGTGATCAGCTTAGTTTACTTTAGGGAAACATAAACATTTAAAAGGTGGACAAATTGATAGTTCTGTTACTATAGACAACACAAAGCTATCTTTCCTCAGATCAAAGAAATTTTTTGGTCTTTTAACTGTGTTGGAGTTTTGCTTCCAGAATATCATGCTCCTAGTAAGTAAAGTAGTAAGGGGATCCTCTCAGATTCTTTGCTGAAATGTGACCAAATCTTTCTTTCACACTCCATAGCTTAAGATATAATTTCTACCTCCTGGTCTCAGTAGACTCAATATGAATTTTTAAATTGTAAAAGCTTATGATCTCTTGACAATGAAATTATCTGGAGCAAGGTCACCTTCAGAGCTCACCTATTGTGAAATATTTTTGTCATCCACAATCCTAGATCTTTGTACAAACAAAGAAAAAGCTGGGATGGAATATGTCACTTATTATCTAATAAAAGAAACCAGTTGACAAGTTTCCCCTCCATAATTTATTTGCAGAAATAAACTCTTCATAGTGGAGAAATCCTTACTTTCTAATATTTGAATTCATGGTCTTTATTCATCATTTCCCACTCTGCACAGCGCTGTGCATATGGTAGCAGCTAAGCTGTAAGTGACAATGCAGCCACATCTTTAATAATAACCAGTGTAGAGGAACCAGGTCTACCTGTACACCAAAACACTATTATTAGATTCATTTTTTTTTCTTAGTGCTCCTTAATTGAAAACCAGCAGATCAAGAGAGTTATATGAAACAAGGTGCTGAGGCTAAGGGCAAAAATGTGTTTGTGCACTCTGAATTACATTCTCTCAGTAAACCAAATGTAGTCATTAGCTCAGGAACAGAGGCAGGGTATAAAAAATATTTAAATTTATTTAAAAGAAGTTAGGCTGCAAGCAATATACGTGCATACTTCCTCACATACAGACAGCAAAAGCAATGGGACACATGAAAATATGGTCCACTTCGTGAGCACTGAAGGGGCTTTCACTGGTTAACGGAGGTACCATGGAACCTACGGGGAAGTGAGACAAAGAATCCCAAGGTGACTGCAGCTTTTGTTTTCTCTAAAGGCTGCAAGATGCTGCTGACTGTTTTTCTCAGACGAAGGGTCTAAGGTCAGTGAGGCTATCATGGGACCTAATCACTAACCGACTCCCTTGGAGCCCTTGCTTGTCAAGATGTGCCTGGGCAAGCTGAACCCTTGGAGGTGTGTGGCCCTGTCTTCAAGAGCCTGAAATCCCCATGAGCCAAGGACTCAAAATGACAATTCTAGTCGCCTTTTTTTCTTTTTCTTTTTTTTTTTTTTTAAGTAGGTGGAAATAACATACCCGTTAAGAACACTGAGTGGCTGGAGTTGTGGCTCAATGGTTAGAGTGTTTGCCTGGCATGCACAAGGACCCAGGTTTGAACCCCAGGACGATATACACTACTAAGTGTTGGTGAAACAAAGGCCACATGAAAAAACAAATGAAATTGGTTCTCTTTTTCTCTCTCACACACTCTCTCTCTTAAAGCAAAAAAGCAAAGAACACTGAGGGCATCATTTTTTGGTTTTACTCACTGAACTTTAAAGCTATAATAAAGGAATTGGGAGCAGAGTTTATCTTCAGGTCTTCACCCAAAATCTGATGAAGATTTTTTGATCAGGGTTTTCAAATGGAAAACTCTTACTAAGTGCCTGTTTCATGTTCAGGATTATGATAGTTCTTTTCATGGGCAATGTTCTGAAAAATATATACAAGAGTCTGATGAAATTGGTACTGTTGCCCTAATCTTTGATAAGAGAGGATGGAATGCAGATTGATTAGGTAACATGTTTTGACCATATATCTGCTAAATAGCAGGGTAAAGATTCTCTAGTTACTCACAGTCCACTACCCCGTCTTGTTTGCTGAAAGACAGTCCAGGGTAGAAATGAGTGATTCTGAATTAATTCTACCTGACCAATGTATCTTCTTATATTTTCCACTCACCAAAACTCAGTTTCAAGAAATCATCAAACAACCACAACTTTCATTCACTGCTCATAAGAACGTAAAGAGACACAGCCACTTTGGAATAGTTTGACAATTTCTTACAAAGCCAAACATATTCATACCAAATAACCCAGCAATGCATCTTTTTGGTTTTTATCCAAATGAGTTAAAAATTTATGACACAGAAGTGTGCACATAGATGTTTTTGGCAACTTTATTCATAGTTACCAAAGCATGGAAGAAAAAAAATGTCCTTCAATGGGAAAACAGATAAAACTATAGTAATTCTAACCATGAAATATTAAAAATAAGATGAACTATTGAACTACAACAGACATGGAGGAATCGTAAATATTGTGAAGTGAAAGAAGATAATCTGTAGAGGATACATGTTGGATGATTCTGACTTGATATTCTGAGGAAAGCATAACTATAGAGATGATGAACAGGTCACTGATTGCCAGGAGTTGGTTTGATGTGTGTGTATGTGGGGGAGAGCAGGAAGAAGTAAAGCACTGGGGGTTTAGGGTAACGCAGGTATTCTGTATGATATTGCAATGGTGGATATATGTCAAAACCCACAGCAAAAGTAACCTCTCATGGAAACATTGCACTTCACCTAATAATAATATTTCAGTTCTGGCTTAATAGTTACAATAAATGGCCCTCACTAATGTAAATTAACTGTACTAGGGAAACAGGGAAGGGGGACATTTGGGTTGAGGATGGAGGTCACGGAAACTCTGCATTTTCTATTCAAATTTTGTAAATGTAAAACAACTCAAAAAGTTTTTTTAATTAATAAAGAGAGTCTTCAGGGGCTGAAGCAGTGACTCAGTGGTTGGAGCACTTGCCTGGCATGAGCGAGGACCTGAGTTCAAACCCTAGCACCACAAACACAACTAAGTGTTGGAGAAACAAAGACCAGTGAATAAATAAATAAAACTGATTCTATTTTTCTTTCTTTTTCCCTCTCTTTCTCTTAGAAAAAGTCTTCAAACTGAAAATATTTCTTGAAGTCCTCCTATGGCAGAATCTGTTGTTGATAGCAGACAATCTTGATCACATAACTGTTCCCAAGGATATAGCATATAATTGGGAAGATAATGCAAAGCCATCCAAGGAGAAACAACACAAGGATCTGCATTGCTAAGTGCACTGACTGATGGAACAGATGTAAAATTCTGTGACCTCTCAGAAAAGAAAGAATTGAACATGTTATTAAGAAGGTGAACTTAATTCTCCACTCGAGTGCTGGGAAGAATGGAGGATTAAGGATATGCATGACTTTGGATGAAAACAGAGGAGATGAAGAGATCACCAGTGAGTGTAGGAGACAGCGTAGCAGGAGAGCTTTGTAGACCCAGAAGTGGAAGGGATTCCTAGAGGACTGGACTGGACTTACAGAGTTTCCTGGAGCCATGTATTAGGAAAATAGGAATCTTCCCAGTTACCATGATTCTGAATTCCTTCCAACTCTTTCTAAAGCTGCTCCTTGCATTCTAGCTTGTTTCTAAATAGAGTCTCCTGATGAAGAACATGAAAACCCAAACCTTAGCAGTAGTTGCTTATAGAAACATCGCATTTATTGACTAATACAGCTGGTGTTGTATGTTGGGATTATGAGAAAGTGGTTGGAAGGAAGCACTTCTTATACTTGTATGCTGCTTGTGTACCTCCAAAAATAAAAACCCACGCTTATGAAAAGCCAGGAGAAGATTGTGATCTCAATGCGGAGGGGAGTGGGGAGAGATGACCTGAGTAAACGCTTGAGTGAGACTCAGAGGTGAACTGTTTATCTGCTCTCTCCAACCAAAAGCAATCACCAACAGGTTCTTTTTAATACTAGTCTAGACGAGGTTTTGCAATGTTGCAGGTTTTTAATTGCAGTAATAACTGCCTGAGAACAATTAAGCAGACACCACCAAACATTTCTATTGGGTGAATCCATTGTCCTATTAATAAACAGGCATGAGTTACCTCTTTCTGGAAAAACCTCTTTGGCTGGTTCCATCCTACATAAGGCTCAAGCTGAGTTTGTTCCCACACATTTTGGGTGCCTGAAGCAGCTGTGCCTCTCTGAGCCAGCATTGGTCCCTCTTGTCTCTGAAAGCCTGTGACTATGTTCCTGTCACTAATTAAAGGCAATAGCTGTGAATTCAGCGTGAGAGACAATAAACACCCATCACTGTGAACAGATGACCTGAATTTGCCTTCCGCAAATCCTCTTTCTCTAGCTTGGCTACCTGCAAATTGGATCTCTAAATATCCTTTCTCAGGGGAAGCAATTTCTTTTCAATATTTAGATCAAAGCCCAACTAGAAAGATCTTTTATTTTTAAATCACAAATATCACATCCCAAGCTATCACAGCATCTACAACCACCCACTACAGCCAGCTGTTTCTCTTAGTGTGCTGTGTTGGATTTGTTATTGCGAAAGCTTTTCCCAAGCCAGGTCCTTTGCGCATCTCTTCTCATGTCCACATTAAGGAAAGCTTTGGATGGTAAATCCAGTTGTCAGTCAAAGCACTCTCTGTTCCCAGGATAGCTGAGTCAATGCAGCCCTGAGAGGAAGCTCGAAGGAGGCTGTTAAAATCTATTCATAGATGAAGCAACGTTCCAGCCACAGCAAGAGGTTGCTAATGACGCACGCACGCCTGCACCGGCAGTGACATAGGGAAGGAGGCTGAGAGGAGAGGGAGCAGAGGCGGGGATAGTCACAGAACACACAAACCGTAGCAAAGCTTGATATCAGATATACCATTTTTTTAAAGAGAATTGCAAGGACTTATGATAAACACATCAGTCACTATGGCTGCCCTGACACAGATTAATGTCCTTTCTCTGAGTTGTCATGTCAAATTGTGACCCTGTCTACAAGTGCACACTCTATGCAGTTGTCAGCTGCAACACCTGTAAGATTGCTAAAAAGCTACTGAGGAGTTCGGGAGTGTGGAGAAGCAAGGAAAGTAGGGGAAATGGAGAGGGAAAGGCAGTTCTCCATCTACTCAGCTGGGATATAAGTACCACGTTCTGTCCTAGGTCTGAAGAGAAATAACAGGCTGGATCCTGAAAGAGATTGTAGCATATTAAACTTTAGAGATTGTTCAAAGATTAGGAAAAAAAAAAGTCTTCCAGTATGTTATCTCTGGTAAATGGGAAAAAAAGATCACCATGGAAACTAAGACTGACTTATCCTGACTAATGAATATGCATGAGAATAGTTGGCAGAACTCACACAAATGTAAATTTTTTTCTACCCTTTATCAACCATTTGTTGAGAATCATCTAGTGCTGGGGTATTAGTTTGTGGTGTGCAACAGACAGCAAAATCTCTTAACAGAATTTCTAAAATCCCTAAGAAGTCCTATGAAAATATGGAAATAATGTGGGCCAAGCAGATGATTTTCCAAAATTGTACTGTTTTCTCAAAAGTGAAAGATGATGACTGTCCCTCACTGAGATCCTATAAGCCAAGCCAAAAAAGAATATCAAGAGTAATGGAAGCGGGGATGGAGTGGTGTTTCGGCAGTTACACGCTTGCCCAACATGCGCAAGTGCACGGGTTCAAACCTTAGCACCCACGTACACAACAAACTGTCAGCAATGAAAGCCATGTGAAAAACTCAATAAAAATTGATTCTCTCTCTCTCCCCCTCCTTCACTGTCCTTCTCTCTTAAAAAGAGAGAGAGAGAGAGAGAGAGAGAGAGAGTAACGGAAGGCAGCGCATTATAAAGACCACTGAACTTAATCACGTTGGGTTTTATTGGTAGCTGTCATTAGAATCCCCTCAGGGGACAACACACAGTTCTCATTGCAGAATTAGAGGATGGCCTCTAATATCACATCCAAATTTAAAAGTTATAATTTTATGTGCTAGGTTCTTAATTCTCAAGCTTAAAACATCGTTACTACACTGGTGGCAGTTAGCATAGCGTCCACCTGGCCCTCTGCAGCATGGTTGGCTGCATCTATCCCATCTCAGTCCCTTTCCTGGTCCACCACCCAATTCCCATACCAAATGTCCTAATATGTCAAGGTTCATAAAGGGAACGTCTATCTCCTAACTTCTCTAAAAGATTGAAGAAGGAGCACAGTATTAAATACTGGGGAAATGCCAGATGAAAAATGAGGACACTGGGCTGGAGCATTGTTTACGGTGCTTGCCTGGCATGGGCAAGTATGCGAGTTCAAACCCCAGCACCATGCACACAACGAAGTCTTGGAGCAAGGAAGGGCACATGAAAAACTAAATAAAATTGATTCTCTCTTTCTCTTGTTCTCACTGTCCCTCCCTCTTTAAAATTAAAAAAAAAAAAATGAGGATTCTGGGGCTAGAGCGCTGGCTCAGAGGTTGGAGCGTTTGCCTGGCATATGCGAGGACCCAGGTTCAAACCCCAGCATAGCACACACGGCTAGTTGTCTAGGAAACAAAGGCCAAATAGAAAAACAAATAAAATTGATTCTCTCCCTTTCTCTGTCCTTAAAAAAGGAAAAAAAGGCAGGATGATTGGACCAGATGAGAACTCAGCAAAAAATATAGTTTGAAGGCCAATTCCATTCCAATGTCTATTTTTATACCACATGTGAGGTAAGAATGATTTCTAACTTCTTAAATTGTTGAAAAAAATCAAAAGATATTTTATAACATGAAAATTATATAAGATAAACTTTTAGTGTCCATTAATAAAATTTTATGGGAGTACAACCATTCTTATTCAGTTATGCATTATTTGTGAGTGATTTTGGGCTGATGTGTAGAGTACTTATTATCTGGACCCTTTTTTAATTTTTATGGTGCTGGGATCAAACAGTGCCTCCTGAAGAGTAAATAAGTGCTCTTCTGCTGAGCCACACCTCCAGCTTCTACTCTTTGGCCTTTTACAGGAAAATCTTTTCAATCTCTGGACAAATGATCCAATCAGCCTGTTGAATATTAACATTCCTATTATTTGAATACACTCAATTTTATTCATTTTTAAATTTATTTTTTTCTTTTTAATTGTCTATAAAATTTTTATATGCTTGCAAATTTACCATGCAAGGTTTTAGCACATGTTTGCATTGGACAATGCTCAAATCATGGTAAACATTATCTATTGCCTCAAATATTTATAAATTCCATGTGGTTTTTCATTTTTAATTAATTTGAATGTAGTTAACAAATAAATTTATTTGAAAATTTAATGAACATTGCTATGTCGTTTTATATAATAATCTTTTGAATACTTATTAAACGAAAAAATATATGAATATATCAATGTTTTCACGTTTGTATCACTTTTGCAGTTTGGCGTGTTCAACCCTGAGCAGGGGAAGATGCCCTGTGATGTAGTCTGAATGGCCCCCAGGGGCACACTCTCTCCATCCTCCTCAGATCTCTGCTGCTCCCTTTAATCTACCTTCAAGATCTTCCCTTCTGAAGAAAACTACACCCCTACACTATCAGCATTTCGGTTATGTAATTGTCCGCAGGAGCCCTATCAGGAGATTCTCTTGCTGTGGAAGATGGTTAGTCCCCCAGTGAGAAGTGCAATGTGTCATCCCATGAGGCTCTCAAGGACAGAAGTCTGGGGATCAACGTATGAGTCTGCCGTAGGACAGAAATGCATCCAGACATAGAATGCTGGTCATAAAGAGCCTAAGAACAAAGTGGACTGGACAAACACTAGAGCTTGATAAGATTAGCCCTAAGGCCTTTGTCACTTTTCAAATTGTGCTTAATTCTGTCCCCAGCAATATGCCTGTTGTCAAAGAGAACCCAGAGCCAGTGAGTTGACAGGCATCCTTAGCCAACTGAGAGACACCTGCTCTCTGCACTACGTTCAGAAACAAAGCAGGATGTATAGAGAGGACCAGGAAATATTCCCAGGCATCCCCTCATTGCCTGGGCTTTGCTGTGAGCCCAATGCCTGCTTTTGAGCCATAGTCCATTCCCTGTCCCTTACATCACATCATCTGCTTCTTCAGTCCTGAGCTTGGTCACTTCTTCTACACAGTAGTACCCGAAGTACTGCCCTACAAACACATTCTTCCTTTGCATTACACACCGATTGCAGGAGGGCTTTTGTGTGCCCCCAAGAAACCACATGAGCACAAAGCACATGAAGGTCTGTAAAATATGTATTCATACATCTGTGTCCCCCTAGGCAAGGCACAGACTTGAGAGACTTTATGCTAGGAGATGTTCTGTTCTAAATAATGATATGTTGCCGCATGGCTAATAAAGTGCATCATCTGTCGGCACTGAAGAGCCCTTTTTAATCCTTAATTATTATCATTATACACAAGTGTAAGTACTCTGGAATTTCATATTGAGGTGGGGCTCTGAGAACGAGCACTTCAATTTCCCCAAAGGGCAGGCTGAGAGGAGGGAGCAGGCCCACAGAGATTTGGACGTAACCACGACCACTCCTTGGAATGGAATTATTTGGAACTGCTTTAGTGACAACTGGTTAGATGTCAAAGCTATGTAAATTCTGTGGTTAGAGGCATTGATAATCTCCTAGCTACGTTGTTTCTGCTAGATGACTCTGTAACTGAGGTCACCATATCATCTTTCCAACACCAGTGAAGGGAATCCCCAATTTTTTCCTAATCTGCTGGTTAACCCTTAAAGGCACAAAATTTTATTTGAAATAAATTCTTCAACTTGTTGTACTTTTGCTTCATTCATACAATAAATCAAAGCTGGGGCAATTTACATGGCTAATAACACCCTTCTTCTTCCAGCCGCGTTTATGTCAAATCTGCCCACTGTATGCTTGTTCAGGGCTCCTGCCATAGGGTTAAGTCTATGGTAGGTGCAGTGGGAGTTCAGAAAAATTATGAAGGAGTCTACACTGTGTAGGATCTTATAATCTAAGAACAAAAGAAGCATCCTTTGGAACAGTATAGCAATGGGATCAAAAGCACCAAACTAATGGTAGATAGGTTTGGGTTCTAATTCCTATTCTCCCACTTTCAGACCATCTGAACCTGGGTCTCAGATTGCATCTCCTGAGCCTATGTTTCAACCTCTGAAAATTGGAAATAATGATAACTGCCTTGAGAAGTAGTTCTGAGAACTGAGAGAATGTGCATGGAGCACAGAGCATGACGCACCTGGAGGACCCAGGAAGCAGGAACAATTATAATGGCAATGATGATGAAACCATGGTAACAACAGAATAGAATATCTAATTACAAACAAAATTTAAAATTTGAAGTATATAGCCAAAACACACTGTTGAAAGAGAACCCTTTAGCTCCTTTTTTTTTTTTTTTTTTGGTAAAAAGTTGAGCCCGGTAGGAAATGTGGAATTCAGATGGGGGGATGTTAAAGAGTAGACATCTCATGTCGGCAAAGCAACCACAGTCAGTAAAAACATTCAAAGTCTGCATTATGACCTGCTGTGGTATTCCATTCAAGGAATCCAATTTCAACATATTACTTCACTGAGTATTAATGAAATCCAAAGAGCTCCATTGGCAAGACATCCAAACTTAGCTTCCTGCTGATCTCTCCTAATTGATACTTATCATTTCCAGAGGAAACACCCTCATATATTGCAAGTAATGCACTTTCAAATTGAAGGGTAGGAATGGAATTCACCTTGCTAATCCACTGACCTAATGCATGGATTATACTGGATTATCTGGGTGAGCCCTGTAGAATCATGAGGGTCCTTAAATATGGAAGAGGGAGGCAGAAAGTGGACAACCAGAGAGATGGCAATGTGAGGAGGATTCTGATTGACTTTGATGATGGAGGAAGGGGATCATGAGCCAAAGCATATGGGTAGACTCCAGAAGATAGAAAAGGCAAAGAAAGAGGTTCTTTCTCCCACAGTCTCTAGAAGAAAAGGCCAGCAACATCTGGAGTTTAGTCCAGCGAGACCCTGTTGCACATCTGAATATTTATAATATTCATTGTAAATGAATATGTTTGGATTTGTTTTAAGCCACCAATGTTGGGAATTTTTTATAGCAGTGTTAGATAACTAATACAATAGCAAAGGTTTACAAATGCAGATAGTCCGAATCTTCATTGTGTTCACAGTCATTTAAATTTCAAGAGCTTTTTCTCATACTCATACGTTTCTTGTTTCATACTATCCTATTCTTGTCCAATATGTAAATAAAAGTCATATGACAATAGAATATCATCATTTTTCCATTAAAAATAGTTCTCAGCCTAGAATTCTATATGTAACTAAGATATGTTTTAACATTAACCATGAAAGAAGGGAGGACAGGAAGGAAGAAATATAATTATGGATCAGTTGTTTGGGTTCTTCTGATATTTTCTTATGGTTAGACTATGCATTTTGTTTTGCTTATTGGGAGTGCCCTGTAAATGACTGAATCCTATCTGAATCACATTATGAGGACTATAGTACCATTTGTTCCATTATTGGTAATATTGGCTAATGTTTTATTCTTTTAAGTATCCCTCAGGATTTACAATATACAGTCACTAGATTTACTTTTTGTAATTAAATAACCAATTTATGAGAACAATTAGATTTCATGTAAATATGCCATTGATGATTAAGTTTTAATTTCTACTCTTCCATTGATCTTTCTCACCTAAACCAATTATTATTAAGCTGGTTGTAAAGTGGTGATTTTATAATTATGTTATTATTTCCATATTATTCATTGGCAAGCTTTCCCTTCTTCCCTACTTATTTACTCAGTTATTTTAAATTTCAACTTATTCTTAATTTATACAGTGAATTATGCTATATTACTATCATTTTTTGCTGACCAATGGGATTGAAAAATATATTCAGAATCTCTTTGTTCCCCATCTAGTTTTGACATTGTATATGTCAAATTTTTGAGGGAAACAACCTACCTATTTTGATACCACTTCTTATTGAAGTAGTACTAAAATTCTTCTCCTAAACATTTCCCATTATTTTTCCACAAATGAAGTAACTTTCAAAATGTGGATACCCTTCCTCTACATAGATGTGGCTTTATTGACCATTCTTGGGGTGGGACTTGAAAGCAGAGACTTCTTTTTTTATTTCTTTAGTTTTTTTTTTTCCTCCAAAGGAAGTCCTCAGGATTAAGTCCTGAAGCATCACCTACACAAGCAAGATATGTGTCACAGTGGCCCCAATCAGGGATCAACTTTCCATAATGTTTTCTCCCTATCACCCCAGACCTGGCTGTCATGCACTGGAGCAGGGATTCTAATCTAACCCCTTGAAATCTCTGGGTAAACTTGGGGAGGAAGATTGCAGCTTTACTTTCATTAAACTCCAAGAAAAACTAGCCTCACATTCAGATGTGAATGTAGTTGCCACATCACATAGTTATTAGCAGTTTCTGCAACTCTGTTACCAAAAGAGATCACATATTTTTTCATCACATTAGAGTTGCTACAGATTTTCTGTTTGTTTTTTGTTTTTTTTTTTTTCACTCAACCTTACTGCAAATGAAGGTAAGTATTAGATCTGCTGCTGGATCTTTTTACTCTGTGTGTTGACAAAGAAGTTCACACGCTATATCACATCAAAATTAAAAAAAAAAAAACTCTGGATAACTTCATTCCAGTATATTTTTTTCCTTTGTCATCCTATGTGTATTATTTTATGCATTTAAAGCCATCATTCTGAGAATAGTTCCATAGGTTTTTTCAGACTACAAAGTGATGCATGACACAGAAAGTTAAGGAATGCTCACATTAGCTTCTTTTCCCAAGGCTATCCCATCTAAAGTAGAAATGCTTTCTTTTTGCCTGCTTTATATGCAGTAAAACACAATCAAGGCTTTGGTGAGTTCATAGAACCTTACTACCAAGGTTTAAAAAAAAGAAAAAAATAAAAGAAATTTCCCTGTCCAGATTAAAGTGTCTAACATTAATTGTTCATTATTTATTACACATTTGAAATCAAATCACACACATACTCTGAACACTCAGGATAATTAGTACAATATTTGCTTTCTTTATGTCAAGAGAAAAAATCATATCCTTATTTTGTCAGAATATTCACAAAACACATTTTAAAGTCTACTTTTGCTTTGTCATTTTATCCAATTTTGTCACACAAAGGACTTAAGCAGCCTCCTTTAGACATTGTAAGTGATTTAGAATACGGGCTTGGGGTTAGACAGATGAGGATTTCAATTCTGGCCTCATTGCTTACTAGAGCTGGAGAGCTGGGTTTTAAAAACTTTTTTTTAACTCTTTTTTTTCCTCATTTTTGGAATAGTGATAATAAAATTATGTCACACTATTGTTGGGAAACTTAAAAGAGATCATTATATGAAATGTAACCAGTCTGTACTTGACCCATATATAATGACCAATGAGTGTTTTCACACAAAGTATGTATCCACATTAAACAGACAAGAAAAAAGTTAGTCAAACATATCTGGGAGTGGCTGAACACTAGAAAAAATAACGACCAAATAGTATTGTGACACTGTCTTCCCAGTGCTCATTTTTTCCTGTTCCTCCTGTGGGATCTGAGTCTTACTAATGGACTGATATATGAACATTTCACTTCTGTTTCTGGTTGGCTTCATGATCTGAGTGATGAAGGTTATTTATCTAGTCAATAGCAATAAACTTGTGTGTTTCTACTTGACTACCACACCACCCCTGTCACTTTGATAGAGTGTTGAGAGATTCTTCTGAACTGATTTACTTGGTTGTAGGCAGATTTATAGATTCTGGAAACACACTCATTTCCAATGAAGATTCAGAGGAATTTATGTCGCTTCTTTGATCCTATTTTGATTTTGTAGACTTAGGCAGCTTCCAGACCAACCTTTTCTCTGTAAGATAAAGAGGCTTGGACCCTGTGAAGCACAGCATAATTAACTTTGCATCTGTTGTCAGGAACAATACATCCAATTCAGTAAGACATGAAAACTGGTGGTCTGCCTCAAAAAAAAAAAAAAAAAAAAGCCCTCTTTAGATCTACCTTTTATGAAATAGACACTGAGGAAAAATTTAAAGACGCATTTCCAAGTTGAGATTGACCATGCATTCAATAAAGCAGTACCATCTGCCAGTAATGGAAATTAATAGCCTTAAAATTGGAGGGATCCTGAAAGAGGCTAGAGAACTACAACCATTCCACTTAAGAAGAACAAAACTTACTTGATCAATGATGAAGAAGCTGAGCATTTCTTCTGTTTTCTACTTTTCCCCAAAGTTATTTTCCAATTGGTTTCAAGCAATAAAGACACCGTACTAATTAAAATTCTGCTCAAGCACAATTACTAGGTGCAGTCAACTTCTGATGAGACTTCAGTAGCAGGAGAATCATGTACATTTGGTGGTTGATAGGTTGGGGTGGTGGGTAGAAGGAAAATGTGGTGTTTAATATTTGAAGTATTTATTTTTGAAGCAGTAACTGACTTTTCTACATCGAAAGTGATCTCTGTAATAAACACATGTAAGAAAGATTGTGGGATTATTTTAAAGAAGAACAATGCTTAAAACAAACAGATGGGTAAATGCTTCAAGGTCCTTTTTGTTTTGAATATCTATGATTTAGTAAATAAATGCTAGAGAACGAGTGTTATCTCCAATTATCTGGAGTAGTCTGTAATAGCCACAAAAAAACCATTACCCAATAGTTGTAGTAATAAGAATCCTCTTGTTTGTGGTGTTACTTTACAGCCCCTATAGGAGTGTTGTCACCGTTACATTACTTCTTAAGCACTTTTTTCCCCAAATTATTTCTGCACAATTTACGGATGTCACACATGCCTGCATGCAAGTTCTGCTGTTGAATCCTTCACTTAGCAGGAGAGAGACAGCTTTGGATAATGGCTTTATAGACAGCTATTCAGCACCTGAACGAGCAGAAGGAAATCAAGCTGAAGAACTAAGTGGGACCAATGATTTCAAGTGGAAAAATTGAAAGGAGTTCAGCACTAAATCTCTGTGCCATAGAAGTACATAGGCCACATTTGATTCTTAGTAGAAGTGACTGGTGATCTTTCTTTTTTGAGACCTGTTCTCTCTATATTATCCATACTTGTCTTGAACTCCTGGGCTCAAGAGATCCTTCTGCTCCAGCTTCCCATGAAGCACCATATTCATCTTGTGACTGATTTTGAAGAACACTGAAGGGTTATCTATTGCCATAACTCCAGTGTCTTCTCTCTTATTTATTGAATTACTAATCTGTTCCGAAGCTGAGTTCTGACTATTGAAAAGTGAGAAAATCCCTAATCTAATGTAGATAATGGAAAAGGAGATGCACTGAAGACCAAATATATCTTTGTAGCAAGAGGTGATAATATTAAATAGGAAAAGTAAATATAGAATTCCATGTTATATGGAGAAAATGGTTGTATGATAGCTCCTTTATTGATGCTTTCTGAGTCTTCTGCATAATAATGATTTCATGTTAAATAATGGATTCTTGATTTTATTCTAGGCATGGAGTCCTTGCTATGAGAGCCAACTGCTTGGCTTCCATCTGAGCTCTTCCATTGTGTGAACTGGAATTAATTATTTAACTTCTGAAAGCTTCACTTTCCTTCTCTATAAAATGGTGGTATTAAAATCATCTCTATTTCATGAATTGACTTCCCTTGAATATTCTTAGCACGGTGTTGTGTCGTTTTGTAAACATTCAATATATATTTGCTACTCTGTTAATGACTGCTTTGCTGGTGATTGTACCATGCAAATGAGCAATGGGAATCAATAATTGCTGCTGCTGTTGTTTGGAACTGTAATGTCCTCCCAAACCAAAGGCTTGGTCCCTAGCTTGGTGCTACTGGGTGTGGTAGAAGCCTTTAGAGATGGAACCTAGTGGGAGATCTTCCAGCCACTGAGAGCACGTCCCTGTAAGGAGTAGTGGCACCCCACGTCCTCGTCCTCGTTTCTTTTTCTCTGAATCCTGGCTATGTGATGTATTGCTTTGCTCCTCCATGTGCTCCCTGCCATGATATGCTATCTTATAAAAAACCAAAAGCGATGAGGTCACTTGTCCATGAGCTGGAACTTCCAAAACTGTAAGTCAAAGCAACCTTTCAGTTTTATAATTTTACTTATTTTAAGTAGCAGTAATGGAAAACTGACTAACACATCTACCAATATTTTAGTATCTTTCATATTGTAGACAGTGAGCTAAGAATTTTATATATATTGTTGTTAGACCTCCCCAGAATTCAAGGCCTGCCAGAACAAAAACTATAGTAAGGTTCCAAGTTTTGGTAAAGTTCAGCAACTAGTCAGCTAGAATAGACACAATTAGTATCTAAAGAAACAAGGAAAACCCATTTTAGATTGACTTAGGAAAAACTCGGCCAAATTCTTCCTACAAAAGAAAAGCTATCAGAGTTGAGATGTGATTCTTTCCACCAGGGGCCTGGAATGGAATAGGAATAAAAATAATAATAATAATAATAATATAAAAATTAAAAAGCAGGGGTAGGAGGATGGCACAGTTTTTATCTCGAATTTCATAGAAACAATAACAATGTTTAAATGTAGGATATCAGATTAAAGCATGTAAATTCAGAGAAAAACTAACTCCCAAAACTAGATTTTGCCAGCATTCCTAGTCTTTCTGAAAAATCACTAGACGAAATGACAAAACTACCAGTAATAATCAATTTTCAAGCACTTGGTTATTGATAGAGCAACAAGCAATATCGACAGGGAGCTCAGCTTACTCTCATTCTGCCCCTGCCTAAGTCAGTGCAGCAATATTTGGGCTCTCAAGTGTTTTCTAGGCAGCTAACACGCTCAGTTGTGGGTCTGAGCAGACTTTCAGAAAGCCCACTGGGAAAGTACTGATCACTGTTCTTTTAATGTGATTGCTGTTGTTATGGGCAAGTGGGGGGAGGAAATGAGAAGCACACCATTTGACAAAATTTGGACATACACCCCATTAATTATGGGTTGAATTGGGGTAATAGACTTTTTTTAATGCAAACATCACTCAGAGACATGTAGGGCATGTTTTCACACCTTATCGGCAATTTCCATTCCAGAAGATTTTAATAAAGTATTAAGAACAGTCAACTAATAAAATGGAAAAGTTGATAGGAACATTGAAACTTCCATGGAAGGCAAGATTGGGTCAAGTTCATTCGTGGGTCTATGAGAAGTCAAAATGTTATATAGGGACACTGGGGATTCAAAAATTATAAAGGAAGAATATTACAGAAAATGGGGGAAGGCTATCAAAAAAGGAGTTGAAAGGAGTGAAAGATAAACTTACCAAATTTCAAATTCCATGTAACTATAATACCACACAGGTAATGTCCTTGCAAAACTATCTTCCCACTTAAGGCAAACAAATTGCTGTTAACTACCATATTATATGAACAGATTCAGATAAAACTGCAGCAGAAGCAGCCTCTGATTACTTCTTCATTCATACTTGTATTGCCCAGCAAGCAGGGCTAATACCATTGAAGGGAATGTACCAGGCTTACCTCAGTGATCTCCAATCAAGATTCCAAAAGTAATTTTGAGATACTGACAACTGTGAAATGTTACTGATTCTACTTGTTTAAAAAAATAACATAGATAATATGTGAATTATGGTTATAAAAGATTCAGGTAATACAAAAATAAACACAGAGTTTATATTTCTTAATACACATCTTAATCTTACTCTCTTTCCCAAATGTGTGTATAAATCCACACAGTTTCAATTTTTCCTTTTTGATATTTGTGATGCAAGACCTTTCCACTAACATAAAACTTCTCTTATATTTTTTCTAATACTGATACTGTTAAAGTAGGTTTTAATCTATATGTTTATACATTTTCATATATGGCATAAAGTAGAAACTTGATATTTTTTAAACAGTGGCTAGCTAATTGCCCTGACATAGTTTATAGAATGGTCTTTTTCTTCTCAATGGATAAAAAATTGCCACTTTGATTATATAAATAATAAACACACTTGGGTCTCTACTGGATTCTGTTTTGTTCCATTAATCTATTTATGTATTTCTGTGCCAGTTTTGCTCTTATAATTGCTATCATTTATCTGTATTTTGGCATCTGTAGGATAAGGCCTTTCTCTCCTCTGGGAGAAAACAATTAACTATTCTTGTACATCTGTATCAAATGAAATCAAGAACTACCTTTTTGGGCTTTATTTTTAAAGACTATCATGGAATTCTATTAATTCCAAAGGTTAATTTTAGGAAAATTGATATATTTTTATGATTGCTTATTTCCACTTAGTAACATGAATTTTTCCTAATATATTCAAACCTATTTTATGCTCCTAAGTATTGTAGTTCTCACTACATAAATCTGCTGATTTCATGTAATATCCTATCCAAGGCACTTTGAAATTTTTTCTTTTATTATTGTGGAATTATCTTTGTTGAATTTCTTTCTTTTTACAGCAACATGATGGCTGGTTTATAAAATCATGTAAATCAAAGAAAGCTAATATTCTTGAAATTAGATTGTTGGTAATTTGCCAATTTTCTACAATGTATATTGTAAAACAAAAAGAAAAGCAGAAAGATTAACTTTGAAGTGAAGAAATAAACAACAGAATGAAAAGCAGCAACCTCCTGCCTTGCCTGATCCCAGCCCAGGCCCTAGGCCATATACCACTGCTTTTAAATATTGGGGCACTCAGTTTTTCAGGTACTTATCATCACAGATTTAAATAATACGCTCCCTTCTGTGTTCCTGAGCTTATCAACTATAACTACTATCCATTATTTTCTGGTTTAAGGATGGTGTAATCCCTCACCTATTTCGTGCTGGTGTCTGAGAAGCCATGCCCATCCATCGGTGAATGTCAGCTAGTTATGTCTTCTCATTTTGTGTAAGATCCTTTTCAAGGTATATTGAAGTTTTGCTACCATGATTGTGCTTGCAGACCTTGCCCCTGTGATTGTGGCTGGCACAGAATGTCTCCTGAGATTCTGACAACCCTCTGTGGCAGGGATCTCTTCCTGAGACCGCTGGCTCTCTAGAGCAATGCTTTACTCAGTGTGTTCTGTACGCATTCTCACTATTTAGTTCAAGAAAAACTTTTCCGAAAGGAATCATAAAATCATGTCCCTTTTTATTGCTCCTGGAAACACTATGCTCTTTGTATTGGTTTACTTTCAATTTTGAGCAGCCCCAAGCATCCTGCAATCATTTATCTCCTGTTTGTTTGGAGCTATGATGCCCTCTAGTCTGGTGTCTCTGTCGTTTCAACCCTACTTGATTTCTATATTTCAGAAATGTCTTAAGATTTCTTGTCTGTTGGGAAGGATTCTTTTTAACAGTTATTTAAATTTGATTTTCATTTTAAAATATACGTATATGTTCTCATTTCAAGGCATTTGAAACAGGAGGGGGAATAGATGAGACTCATCGCAATCTGATCTTAAAATACATAAGATTATTCTAACCCTTCTTCTTTTTAAAACATTGAGGGCATCAGAACCTCTAGAAGCCTACTGAATGGTCAGTCTGAAAAGCAGGAGGGCACTGAAGGCTATACCATCACTCAGTTGAGTCATTGCATTCCATTTACCACGCCATAGCTTAGCACATTCTATGCGTGCTCAATGTTTGATTTCAGCTCATAACTACCAATGTCAAAAGACAAAAATCATGAGGAACTTTGGTGTTGGAACAGAAAAGTCAAGTGCAACCACAAAACAATAATGCTACAAATTTGCCTCAGTTCTCTTGACTAGAATGTGAAGCTGGCTCTACAATATCCAAAACCAAAATAGTCTAGGGCGAAATGCATTACTATTATGTCCAATGTGGGTCTTTATTTAATGGGAATAAAGCTAGCCGTACCGAAGTGGACTACTTAGAAAAACAAACAAAACAAAACAACTACAAAAAACGCTTGCAATAACCATTTAAAATTCTGTCTTCCACCTGATATAAAATATAAGCTTTCAATTTTTTTTTTTTTTTTTTAAAGAGAGAAGGTCAGTGAGACAGACAGAGAAAAAGAGAAACAACTTTATTTAGTTTTTCACGTGGCCTTACTTGCTCCAACACTTAGTTGTGTACGTGGTGCTGGGGTTTGAACCCGGGTCATCGTGCTTGCCAGGCAAGCGCCGAAACCACTGAGCCACCGCTCCAGCCCCCTTCAATTTTTTTTTTAAATCAAAGTAGAATTTTAGCAATATGGAAGCAGCTTTAGGCTAATTTTGGTTGTTAAAGCAGGTTTCCTTTCCACCTAACTTTTCATAGATACAGTCACTAAGCCAACATAATCTGTCATTTTACATTTGTTTTAGGCTGATTGCTTTACAAAAGAATTAGTTTCAAGTAAATTAAATTGTGTGCCTTTGCATGTTAAATGTGAAATGTAGCAATTTGATTTTCATATGACTTTATAAAAAGCACATAAGTGAAGTTCAGTCTTACCATAAAAAATTTAACCTTTTATCTCAACTAAAAGATTTTTATTGAAAACATTTCTTCTTTCATACCCTGAAAAATTAAGACTTAAAAAGCACCAAAAATGCTCAGAATATTACATGTTACTGTGAATATGATTCTTAAGTCAAAAGAGGTCAAAATGATTAATTGAAAAACTAAGGACTATCTTCAGCACTGATAGAGAATATGAGATTACACTGGAGATGCTCATTTCGGAAAAGAAACCCTTTTGCCATGCTTTTGCTTACTTTTTGTTAAAATTTATCTTCCTCCTTCTGTTCTTCCTCCTATCTTCAACATAATCTTACATGTTAAAGGGATTCGTTGGTTCATAGTCATATGTAATGACAGAGTAGCTTAAACCAGATCCTTGTCCAAGGTCTTCCCCACTTCACCCACTCCCCTATCTCATGTCTCCCCTGTAATTAATTCCCCCATGCTACAGATATAAACGACCTGATGTAAGTATTTTAATTATTAAAATTGCTGGATTTATATGCCTGCCTGAGTATATTTTGGCTTCTCATGGGAGTCAAATGTAGTCTACAGTATTGATAACCCCCCTTTTCCCTCCTTCTCCCTCTTTTACTTTTGACATTGAAATTAGTGTTATTAGTAAGTACCTTTGAGCATCAGATAAATTCCTTAATATCTAGCTATGACAAATATAAACTGGCTAGAAGCACAATATAAAATAATAATTATCTGTGATTCAACATTGACCTGGAGAATATATAATGTTTATTAAATGTATCCATTCAAAGGTATTTATTGAATTTTTAGGTGTAGCAACAGGACTACCAGTTTTAAGATTCTGAATAAGTCTGTTTAATTCTGTAAATATAAACCCAATATGGTTATTTTGATATAGGTTAGCATAATTATTTTTTCTTCTTGAGTTCTATATTCTAGTAATAACATGCAGACATGGCTTGCATTACTACAAATGACATAATAATAGCACAGAAGACAGAAATAATGAGAAAACACAATGCCAAATGAAGCACTTTTTTTCAAAATGAGTATATTGTAACTGTAAGTTAGGGTTTGAAAGTTGATCTTAAGAGTGCTTCCATTTTTTACCAATGAACAAGGCAGACAATAGTTAGGCGTGGTAAACACTCCGCTAAGCATATCAAGGTTGGTTTGCGATTCCTGGCACATTAGCTTCAATGAACTCAAAGAAATATCAGAATTTAAAAGGGTGAGTATCATGGGTTTTGTGATATGGAATATCTTAACCAATTCTTACATATGAGACAAGAATACCCTTCGAGATATTTTATAACCTTGACTTTTGTTAATTAGAATGATGATTTAGGATGAATTTCCACACTGCTATCATACCTCTTTTTCAGGACGCTGTATTTGAAAATCACCACCTTAGGATGAGCCCTTAAAGAGTCTTCAGATACTTCATATATTAATTTGCTAGGGCTACTGTAGTTACTGTAACAAAGTACCACAAACTGGATGGTTTACACAACCTAAGTTTATTGTCTTAAAAGTTCTGGAGGTGAAAAGCCCTAAGCCAAGGTGCTGGCAGGGTTGATTCCTCCTGAGGAAAGGACCTGGGAGTATTTCTCCTTGGTTTGCAGACAGTCATCTCTTTGTGTGTCTTCCTGTCATTGTCCCTCTATCTGTATCTGTCTTTGAATCCAAATTTCCAATCATATTACATTAGGGTCCATCTTAACATAATCACCTCTGTGAAGACCCTAACTCACACTGTAAGGTACTTGAGTTTAGGACTCCAATATATCTTTTAATTTGTGGGTATGTGGGGGAGCATAATTTAACCCATAGAACTTAATTTGGAGCTAAAAAATGCTTAGAATAATTAAATTAATCCCTGAGAAGATGGAAGCACTCTGAATACCTGGCTGCTTGGGTGTGGACCACCAGGCAGTGCCAAGGGAGGAAGGGAATAAAGATAAAGCCTTCCCAGCACGAGTGGCTGGTATTACAGGCACAATCCCAAGTCATGTAAGACTGAGGAATAAATACGGGAAGTGGGTGTGAGAAAGTCTGTGATTGATGTGAATGTAAGGAAGCCCTCCAATCACTTTCTGAGGCTCTGCTCATTTTATTTAGCCTGGGAACCTCAGTTCCATGCCCTCTCCATGCTGCCTTGGGAGTTGAACAATCTACATCCTGCTCACATGACTACAATTAACTATACTTGTCTTCCAAATTATTAGAGATAAAAAATAATTAACTTTTTATTTATAGATTCTTTTTTATTTATTTTCTCTTCACCCATTGGGGGTGAAAGAAAAATGTTTAGATTAAGAATGATATTAAATTTCAAAGAGGAATCAGGTCCTTTGAGGAGTTACTATTTCTAAATATAAGAATTTTTTGTGTGTGTGGCACTGGGGAGAGAACACAGGGTGCTTTACCACTGAGCTAAACACCCACCCTTTTTAGTTTTTATTTAGAGATAGGGTCTCACTGCTCAGGATGACTTCAAACTTCTGATCATCCTGCCTCAGACTCCCAAATTGCTGGAATTACAGGGGTCTGCCACCACACTTGACAGTTATAAGAATACTTTTTTAATGGAAAGTATTCTAACACTATTTCTTTTTAAAGATTGCGCACGTGTAAATATATACACACATTTTTAAAAATAGAGGTTAGTTAGTGAGGCAGTGTCCTTGATACACAAGACTGCCCATGGTGCCCAGAAAAATGAAAATGTGGGGCCCCTCTGCATGACTGGGCTGACCGAGAAAGCAGAGCACTAACCCACGTGCAGGCCCTTGGGTTGCATGGTGAGCCAGGGATTAGACCCTGTTGGTGCCACAAGGCCCCTGCGGTCTCTTCTCTAAGCTCCCACAACCCAGAAGATCATTTTATTCATGAGTGACTTTTCTCATAATATGACACAGAGGAATATTACAAAATTTAAGGATCAGATAAATTGTGTGAAAACTTTATAATGTGCTGGGCATGTAGCTCAGTGGTAGAGCACTTGCTTAGCATGCCTGACGACCTAGGTTCATTCCCCAGTGAAAACTTCAGTAAAAGTTTTGATGCCCAAATCAGGGGCAGGATTTGGCCTGCCTCTGGCACTCACACCAAACTTCTCTGCCCATTTATTATTGCCGTGTTGTTCACTCTTTTCTCTTCTGACTCCTGCCCTCTTTGCTGCCTTCCACACATACAACCCTGGTAAGAAGGGAAGCAATGATCTCATGTGTTGCATACTCCAGGAAGCCTTGCCTTGTTTCCGCTTCATATTTAAAGAAGTCAATAAACCTGCACTTTGCTCAAAAGGAGTTTGATACGCACTGCTCACCTCTGCTAGCCACCCACCTTAATGGGACTTTTTAACTGAGTTGGGGACAAAAGACAAAATGTTCTGGGTGATTTTCTGTTTAACTTTCTACTTCTCATTAAAGACTTGGTGCTGGGTCAATTGAGACAGAGTGATGTGACCTTTGTTGAGTTGGAGCAAACTTCTTGAGTAGCAGTTAGTTTATTACTACAAATTTTATTCTCTAAGTGGATGAGCTCAAACTTATTGGCAGTTGTTCCATGGACTTGGAGGAAACTGCCCTTTTCTAGGCATTGTCCCTATTTAGCAGGCTCAGCATGTCCCTGGCAGAGTAAATGGAAGGAGAGCCTCATAACTGTTTGTCAGCTTCCAAACAAATGTTCTGTGTGAAAAATAAAGATTAATGTGTGTATAGTAACTGAATTGAAATAAGCCCATTTAATATAAGGTGTTTATATTTGTATGATTTAAGATCCCTATTCTTAAGATTTCATAATAGTACCTAGTTGGATGTTCTATATTTCAAACAATAGGATATGGAAAAGACGTTCTTTTGAATGTTTACTCCCTGGGGTTGAATGCTTTTAAATTCTGAGTCTTGGAAAGGAAATCAGAGCGTTCCCATTACAAACGTTGGATGCTGGATTCTTCTACTCTTCTCAAACCCTTGATGATTGACAGGTGACAGACATTGCCTTGAGGAGAAGGACCTTGTAACTTCTCTGTCTTGTTCCCTGTCCTAAGTTGAAGCATTTTATGGCACATTTTATGGGCTTTATTTTATTTATTTCTTCATCTAAAACATGAAAATATGGGGCTGGAGCGGTGGCTTAGTGGTTACGGCGCTTGC
>PVKS010007499.1:60410-72687 GCA_004027875.1 Aplodontia rufa | reverse complement strand
TGTGGCTCAAGCACCCCTGGATTCAGTCCCTGGGACCAAAAAAAAAAAAATAAAAAAAAGAAGAAGAAAAAGAAAAAGAAAGTGCTCATCTTGGAATGTGACCCTTGTACTTCTGCTTCTAAATGCTTGTTATTTCTACCAGCTCATTGTTACTTCTAGAAGGAGGTTGGTTCACAGTGAGGTGGAAATGGAACCAATGATCCCACTGCACCCAGTGCATCCTTTTGCTGACTTTCCAATTCTGGTTTCTTAGTTCTTGGTGTCTTAGTCAAGTCCAGCTAAGGTAAGGGAAGAAACACTTTACATTTAGTGAGAAGACTTAAAAAACTGATTCATAAATGCCAATTTACTTAGAATGAATCACCATTTTTTTTTTTTAAATCCATCCATAACGGGGCTGGAGCGGTGGCTCAGCGGTTTCGGCTCTTGCCTGGCAAGCAAGAGGACCCAGGTTCAAACCCCAGCACCACATACACAACTAAATGTTGGAGCAGCTAGGGCCATGTGAAAAACTAAATAAAGTTGTTTCTCTCTTTCTCTGTCTCTCTCACTGTCCCTCTCTCTTAAAAAAAAAAAAAAAAAAAACCAGAATGGCTTCTTTTTTTTAAAAAAATCCATCCATAAGCAAGTAACAAAAACAAGAACGACAGCAAACCCCGAAAGGCACTCAAAACGAGGGAAATTGCGATGAAATTGCCTTGATAAAGAGTTGCCAAGAGGATCAATGGCCTACGAAGTCACAGCTTTAAAAAGTGATTTAGCAAATGTTGTATGTTGAATTGTGTTCCCTTAAGTTGGAGACCTAACTCTTAGTACCTCAGAACAAGATCTCGTTTAGAAAGTGAGGTTTTTTTGCAGATGCGATCAAGTTAAAATGGGTTAGGATGGGCCCTAATCCAATATGACTGGTGTCTTTACTAAAGGGGGGATCTGGTCAGATATACACAGAGGGATGATGATGTGAGGAGACAGTGAAGTCTATAAGTCCAGAAGAGAGGCATGGATCAGATTCTCTCTTAGGAGGACCCAACCTTACTGACACCCTGAGTCTGGATTTTCAGCTTCCAGAACTGTGAGAGAGTAAGTATTTATTATTCAAGTGACCCAAGAACTGTGTGGGAATAAACGCCTGTTGTTTAAGTGACCCAGGTGGTGATACTTTGTTAGGGCAACTCTGAAAAATCAATGAAAAACTGTCAACTAAGAAGCTTAAAATCACGGAACCATTTCTTTCTTTTGATTGTTGCCTGAGAAATGCCGCATGCTGTCATAGAGATATACCCAGAAGGCCATTTAACTGGTTTCCTCCAACGTGGGTTGCAATGAGATGATTCAAAAGTCCTTCCAAATCCTGTCTTATTTCTGAAGTTCACTGGGAGCTGTGCCTCACTGCAGAGAAGCATCCTGCCTTTCCTCTGCTCCCGGCTGTTTTGAAGTCGGCCTCCAAAGCTGGTGCAGGTGTTCAGCCCTCCTTCTGGTACTGAGAGTGACACTTCATTCCATTGGCCATTACCATCCTATGCACTGCCACCCTCTTGGCTGTGGTGCTCTGGGATCTTTCTTAGGCCCAGACCTGAGTCTATGGTTTGGCTGGGGCAGGGGCTTGGGCAGCAGGTGGTGACAGAGGCCAGGTCACGTCATGAAGGACATTGCTTCTCACAGTTCAGCCTTCACAACTGGACCTCAACTTATGTGCCCAACTCCCTCATGCTATCACTTACAAGAATCTCCAGGCCCAAGGCGCTGGTCCAACATGTCATCTCAGTGTGATTTTAGTCCACGGTCAACTGGCTTCATGGCTTTGGGCCCGAGGCGAGGCTCAAAAGTCATGGTAGGAAGGTGTGGCAGAGAAAAAGCTGCTCATCTCATGACAGCCGGGAAAGGGAGAGAGAGGAGGAAGAGGCAAAAGAGGGAGGGAGGGCTAGAGATAAGGGGGTAGAGAGAGAGAGAGAGGAAAATACACCCTTCTAAGGAAGGTCCTCAGTGACCCGTTTCTTCTAACCCCCTCCTACAGTTTCCACCACCACTGCACCATCGATTCAATTTATTACTCCTTCAGCTGGCTTAATCCACCAACGAGATCAGAGCCTTCATTAACTAATTGTTTCCCAGAAGCCCCATCTCTTAACATTGCTGCATTGGGAACCAAGCTTTCAATACATAAGTTTTCTGAGATAACTTTACATCCAGACCACGGCAGATGCAGCCTAGATTCCTGCTACTCTGTGAACATTCTTGTTTAAATACACCATCCCGGGGTTAGGGATATAGCTCAGTGGCAGAGTGCTTGCCTAGCACGCCCTAGGCCCTGAGTTCGATCCTCAGCCCTGAAAAAACAAATAAATAAATACACCGTCCTGGTCCCTTTTCACAGCCCAGCCCTCTGCCCAGCCCTGGACTGCTAACATGTAGAAAGTTTCTCCTCGTGACGGCACGTGATGTTCTGCCCCTCGGGACAGGCTGGGGACAGCATCCTTTCTTTTCTGATCTGAAATTGCCAGAGTCAGGACAAACAGTGAGAACTCCATCATCACTCATCAGTCCACCCCTCTGCTTTGGAAACTTTTAGGATGAAAGGAATTCTGCTCTTAAACAGCATCTCACTGTGTGGCCCATGGAGGGTACCACACAGAGCCGGCTGGAGTAGCCCTGTTGAACCCTGACCCTTGCCCCTTTCACCAAAACAAGGTGAGCATTTCTGAGGCCATAGTGGTCAAGAGAGGACCAGAGAATAAATCTGAGCCTATTTACATTCCTTTTCCCTGAAGGTGATAAATGGCTTCCCCCATTCAAGCCAGGCTCCTCCTAGGCTCTTTTATTTGCTACTTTGATTTTAAAAGGCAGAGAATGTATTGAGTATCTTTCTCCTGTTTACCAGCAGAAGGGCAAAGATCAGATTACCAGCTCAGGGTGATTCATCTTTTTTCCCAAATCAAAGCCGTGTGTACACAGCGTCTGTGTACATATTAGATCATTTTGTGCATTCAGCTGGGGCAGGAGAGGAGACTGGGGAGAAAGCCCAGGAGGAAGAGAGAAGCCATAACTACGCAAAGGACAGGAGCAAGCAGGAGCCCTTTCTAGGGAAGGCCCTTTAATTTTTTTGTTTTATTAGTAAAATATCTCCGATTTCCTCATTGTCAGGCCAATTAGTGATGATTTCCAGGCCCCTGGTGTGTGTGTGTGCGTATGCGGTGGGTGAAGGAGTAAACGCCCCTTTTTGAGAGATGTTTCCATCTGTTAAAGCACACATTTCTACCTTTAGAAATACTAATGTTCCAAATATAACCAAAAGTTAGATTTGAAGGAAAATATGAAGTCATTCTGTGGGCCCAAGACTGATGGAGGCTACAAAATAGAATCGTTTTGAAAAGAATATTTCAAACTACTGAACAGTGCAGAGGAGAATATATAGCAGCTCCATGTCCACCTACGAAAATCTAACATTTGGCCATATTTGTGTGTCAGGTTTTTGTTTTTTGTTGTTGTTGTTAAGAAATAAAGCACACAGAGACCATAGAAGGCTCCTTTGTGTCCCCTTCCCTGTTTTTATACTGATGATTCTCATTCTCAGGAGAGTCCTGTATTCTTACTACAGATGGCTGTGTCCATAAACAATCTGTAGCGACTTCTCAGGGAACTCATCATTCTGTAACAAGCTAGTTTTTACTGAACACTACACTTGTGCAATTTAGTAATATCGACAGCTACAGCAGCATTAATTTAATTAGCATATATAGTACTTCATTTCATACGATATATAACTTCATGACGATGATCATGGTGGATATTTAGGAGGTTTCTGACAAGATCTGTGAAGTGTCTGAAATGTCACCCAATGTACAGACTCACAAGTTAGGCTGCCTCAGTTTCGTGGATCCTGCCAGAAGACACGAGATTTTCATATCAGAGATAGAAGAATTTGTAATTCACACCGAAAGCTGCAGCCAGGGTCAGCACACTCATGCTGGTGGTTTTTTTTTTTATTAGATGGATATAGAGATACAATTGAGGGGGAAACATTATCAAACATTCAAGAACCAATGTATATGTACTTAGTTATCCAGGGCTAATGCCATATCATGGATGCCCAGCTTGGGTCCTCCCTGTTGCTGTTTCCCCCAGAAGAACTCCTGAGTTAACTGGATATCTCATGTAGGACAGAGATCTCCTTCTGGGATGATTCCCCCATATTCCTACCCTCCAGTCTCCTAGGAGTTCTTCCTACACCCTCCCCGCAAACATCCCCCTCCCTATGCCTCCAAGTATCCTAGGGAGTCATCTCCCTGTTGCAATGACAATCATACAATTTGAAGTTATTATTAGCATAGCCTTCTAACATACTGCTTCCCTCCCCATGTATTCAAGCTTCCACAGATGAGAGGTACCATTCGGTCCTTGAGTCTCTGAGATTGGGATACTTCACTTAGCATAATTCTTTCCATCTCCACCCATTTGATATCAAAAGCCATAATATCATCTTCTCTAATGGCCAAGTAGTATTCCATTGTATATATGTACCAAAGCTTTTGTATCTACTCATCGAGTGAGGGGCATCTGGGTTGGTTCCATAATCTAGCTATAGTAAATTGAGCTGCAATAAACATTGATGAAGCCACATCACTATAATATGCTGATTCTAACTCTTTTGGGAAAATATCCAGGAGTGGGATAGCTGGGTCATAAGGTAGTTCCATCCTTAATTTTTTGAGGATTCTCCACACTGCTTTCCATAGTGGCTGAACCAGTTTGCAGTCCCACCAGCAGTGTGACAGTGTTCCTCTTTTCCCACATCCCTTACAGCATCTGTTGTTGTTCGAATTTTGCATTTTTGTCACTCTAACAGGAGTGAGGTGGTATCTCACTGAAGTTTTGATATGCATTTCCCTTATAACTAATAATGTAGAGCATTTTCTCATATATTTATGGGCTTCTGGATTTCCACTGGTAAGAAGTTTCTTTTAAGCTCCGTAGCCCATTTAATGATTGGATTGTTTGTGATTTTTGTGTTTAGTTTCTTTAGTTCTTTATATATTCTGGATATTAGCCTTCTGTCCGAGGTGTAGCAGCCAAAGGTTTTCTCCCATTCTGTAGGTTCTCTCTTGATGTCCTTGATTAGATCTTTAGCAGTGCAAAGATGTTTTAGTTTAATTGCATCCCATTCATTTATTCTTGACTTTACAGCTTGAGTCATGGGAGTTTTGTTAAAGAAGTAGCTGCCAACTCCGATGTCCTATAGTGTTGACCTACTTCTTTTTCTAGTAAGTTTAAAGTTGTTGGCTTAATATCCAGGTCTTTGACCCATTTTGATTTAATTTTTGTGCAGGGCGAAAGATAAGGATACAGCTTCAGTTGTCTACACATGGCTGTCTAATTTGACCAACACCATTTGTTGAGCAGACTATCATTCTTCCGCACTATGCTTTTGTCCCCTTTATCAAATATCAAATAGTTAAAGATATGGGGGTTTGTCTCAGGATCTTCTATTCTGTTCTACTGATCTTCGGTTCTGTTTTGATATCAATACCCTGCAGTTTTTGCTACTATGGCTCTGTAGTATAATTTCAGGGACTGAGATACTCCCTACATTTTCCTTCCTGTTGAGTAATGTTTTGGCTCGTCTGGGTCTCCTGTTATTCCATATGAACTTGAGAATTGCTTTTTCTATATCTGTGAAGAATGCCATAGGTATCTTGATGGGGATTGCATTAAATCTGTATAGGGCTTTGGGTAGAATGGCCATTTTTATTATGTTGATTCTGCCTAACCATGAGCATGGAATGTTTTTCTATCTACTCAGATCTTCTGTAATTTTTTTTCTTAGTGTTTGATAGTTTTCTTTGTAGAGGTCTTTAATATCCTTTGTAAGGTTAATGCCCAAGTATTTCATTTTTTGGAGGAGATGGTGAATGGGAGAGATTTCCTGATTTCTTCTTCTGTGGATTTGTTGCTGGAGTAAAGGAATGCTATTGACTTACTGGAGTTGATCTTGTAGCCAGCTACTTTGCTAAAATCGGCTATAAGCTCTAGGAGTTTTCTGGCCACTGTTATTGGGTCTTCTAGGTATAGAATCATGTCATCAGCAAGTAGAGATAACTTAGCTTCCTCTTTTCCTATACGAATTCTTTTGATTTCCTTGTCTTGCCTGATAGCTCTGGCAAGGGTTTCAAGGACTATATTGAACAAGAGTGGGGATAGCGGACAGCCTTGTATAGTACCTGAATTCGGTGGAAATGTTTTCAGTTTTTCTCCATTGAGGATAATGTCGGCTATGGGTCTGTCGTAAATGGATCTGACATAGTTAAAGTATCTTCCCTTGATCCCTATCTTTTCCAAAGTTTTGCGCATAAAGTGGTGTTGAATTTTATCAAAAGACTTCTCTGCCTCAATTGAGATGATTATATGATTTTTGTTTTTAATTCTGTTTATGTGGTGAATTACATTTATTGATTTGCGTATGTTGAACCAGCCTTGTTTTCCTGGAATGAAGCCCACTTGATCATAATGTATTATCTTTTTAATGTGCTTTTGTATCCGATTAGTTAAAATTTTATTAAGGATTTTTGCATCAATGTTCATCAGGGAAATTGGTCTGTAATTTTCTTTCCTTGACATGTCTTTGTTGGGTTTTTGGAATAAGTGTAATATTTGCTTCATAAAAAGTGTTTGGGAGTGTTCCCACTCTATCAATTTCCTGGAAGAGCTTGTAGAGGATCGGTGTTAGTTCTGTGAAGGCTTGGTAGAATTCTGCCGTATATCCATCCAGACCTGGGCTTTTCTTTTTTGGGACAGCTTTGATTGCTGCTTCAATTTTGCCATCTGTGATAAGTTGGTTTAGATTTTCAATGTCCTCCTGTGTTAAAGAGGGGATGTCATGTGAGTCCAAGAACCTGTCCGTGTCCTCCAGGTTATCAAACTTGGCAGAGTACAAATTTTCAAAATAGGTTCTGATAATCTTCTGTATCTTGGATGAGTCTGTGGTAATATCCCCATTTTCGTCTTTGATTTTGTTGATTTGCTTCATTTCGTTCTTCCTTTTAGTGAGTTTGGCAAGGGTTCTGTCGATTTTGCTTATTTTTTCAAAGAACCAACTGTTAGTTTTGTTAATAGTTTGTATAGATTTTTTGTTCTTAATTTTGTTGATTTCAGCTCTGATTTTGGTAATTTCCTGTCTTCTGTTACAGCTGGTGTTTGCACCCTAGTACACACAGAGTGAGGTGGAGGCCCAGAGGATTCTTGCATAGTCAGGGGGTCAAGTTACAGGACAGGATCTGGAGCTTGGGCATCTTGTGGATTTACAACAGGCAGCAGACGAATGGGCCTGTTTTCCCAGGGTGAGATGTTGCCTCATCCTTTAGGTTCATCCCTACAACTGTAACTCTGAAAACTGTAGCAGTAGAGAGCTGGCCAAGCTTTGCAGTCTTAGCACAACTAGTAAGATGGGTGGGAGAACAGGAAGCCCAAGGAGGACCATAGGCTTTCACAGCTGTAAAGACCAGGCCCCTTCTGTCTCCTACACAGGGTAGATGAGCAGCAGATATGATTCTTGCCAGTTGATCGAAGTAATCTATAATTCCCCAGGAGCAGACAGGACTTTTCTTGCCTCTTCATCCCCTGGCTAACTCTTGTTGTCAGACGCCTTAGTTTGTGCTAACCTGGTGGGCACTGGATGGAGATGCTACCATTTTGGGATGTGTCTCCTTGATGGCAGATGAACTTGAGCGACCTTGTCATGCTTTGGACTGACCATTTGGTTTCCTCTTCCATTCTTCGCCTTTTTACACTTTTTGTTGTTGTTGTTGTTGTTGTTATTGTTTTTAAAGAGAAGTCTTTTTTTCTCTTCTCTCCTTTTCTTTTTCTTTTCTTTTCCTTTCATTTTATTTTTTCCATGCTCAGGATTGAACCCAGGGGCTATTTACCACTGAGTCACATCGCTAGTCCTTTTTTATTTTGAAACCAGTCTGGCCATGTTTATGGGTTTTTGTTTCAGGGTAAAATTTAAACATTTTAAATAATACATTTATTTATTTTCTAAATTTTCTTGTATGTTGTTCTTGTGTTCATTTAAGAAACACTATCTTATTTATAAATAAAACCATTACAATTTTTCCTATTTTTAAGAAAAATCAAAGTTTTACATTTTTCATTTAGTTTAAAACACATTGGGAGCTTAATCCCTTGTGTAGTATAAGTTATGAATCTGAATTTTTTTTTAATGTGTGGGCAATCAATGGTCTCCTCATCATTTAGTGGATGCTCCTTCTTTGCCAAGGATGCATATAATATTTATTATACTGTGCATGTAACATGTCTTCAGTTGCTCAGGCTACAAACTTTGGGGCTTTCCTGACGCTGATCCATGACCAAATCCTGGTGGCCCTACCTGAACACAGACCTTGTAGAGAGCTGTCCTTCCCCTTCCATCTCTGCCACTCAGCACCAAGTCACCACTTCAGCCTGAAAGCCTTTCTAATCAGTCCTTCTTCTTCATCTCTTACTCCCCTACAGTTTCTCATCTACATGGAGCAGAGTTATATCTTTAAAAACACATTTGATCATGTCTTTCCTTGCTCACAGTCAGAATGAACTTTGCAATCTTACTATGTCTGCAAGACCCACCATGGTGTAGTTGCTGGCTGCTACCTACACCTGGTTTCCTTCTCCTGCCCTCCCTCTTGCTCATGGTGCTCCAGGGCACTTGCTATTCCTCCCACCTGGGTTCCCACTCCAGGACCTTTGCAGTTTCTATTCTTTCTGTTGATTTTCTTCATCTAGAGAACTGTCTAGATTCCTTGAAGTTCTTTCAAGATTTTTGTGTACACACTGCTCTCAAAAGGGCCACTCCCTATTTACCTTCTGCAAAAACAGAACTTTTTCTATTTACTTACTTAATTTTTCTTCCTAATATTAGTTACTACCCATTATTATAGTTATTTAATTTATTTATTGTATGCCTCACCCTTTAGAATATAAGTATCATGAAGGCAGGCATTTTGTTGGTTTTAGTCATTGATATATTCTCTAAATCAAGAACAGAGTTTAGCAGGGTGTGTATGGGTTAGTAAAGGGATTTCAGTTCATAATGTTGACAGCGAAAGGGTTGATTTTTTTTGTTTAAAATGAATAGTATAATTATGGAGATTGTGAGTCTAATGTAAATTAGAAGATTTTAAATAGAATAGGATTGAATATAATGATGGCTGTTATTCATCAGCTTAGGAGACTGAGGCAGGAGGATTGTAAATTCTAGGCCAGACTCAGCAATTTAGCAAGATCCTATCTCAAAAACTTAAAAATAAGGGGGCTGGAGCGATGGCTCAAGGGTCATGGTGCCTGCCTGGCATGCGCAAGGATGCGAGTTCAAACCCAAGCACCATGTACACAATGAAGTGTCAGAGCAACGAAAGCCACATGAAAAACTAAATGAAACTGATTCTCTCTCTCTTGTACTATCCCTCTGTGTCTTTAAAAATAAAATTTCAAAAATAAGGGCTGGAGTGGTGGCTCAATAGTTATGGCGCTTGCCTGGCATGCGCAAGGACACTGGTTTGAACCCCAGCACCACGTACACAACGAAGTGTTGGAGCAATGAAAGCTACGTGAAAAACTAAATAAAATTGATATTCTCTCTCTCTCTTTTTCACTGTCCCTCTCTCTTTATAAAAAAAAACCAAAGGGGAAAAAAACCTTAAAAAATAAGGGACTGAGTGGTGGCTCAGCGTTTCAGCACTGAGGAGTATGCTCGAGGAACTGAGTTAGAACCTCAGCACCTGGGTCCTTGCGCATGCTAGGCAAACACCCCAGCTCCAGTAACTTTTACCATAAAGTGCGAGGAGATATTTCGTCAGGTTTATTAGGTCCACTGATAATCGCTTGTTGTTCCCCTGTAGTGAGTATCATTTGATTTCGTGAGGCAGGTAAACACGCAAGTCATCTGCAGCTTCAGACATTGGTTTCTTTGTCTCCTCTTCTCCTTCCTGCACACTGCTCCATTGGTTTTATCTTACTGGTTGATTGCATTAATCCCATGGTGTTGGTTTTCTACCCAGGGGTTAGAAGCAGTAACAGCAGATATCAATTTTAATAAGAATGGTTCTAAGACTTCACTATTAATTATGATGTTTGCTATTGGCTTGGAATAGTCAACCCAGTTCTTTTATTATTAGCTTGAACAGGTTTTATTATAAAATAATGTTAAATTTTATGGGTTTCCCTCCTTTAATCTGTAGCATGGAAGATCACATCAATCTATTTTCCCATTCTTTCTGTCTTCAGGATAAACCCTGCTTGTCATATTATTTTCATACACTGCTGAACTGTAACTGTTGGTATTTTAATATTTTTGGTATTTTTATAATTTTAATATTTTGAAATGATGTTCATTAGAAAGATCAATCTATAATTTCCATTTCCTATAGTGTTTTTTGCCAGTTTTTAAAAAAGTTCAAGATTATTGCAGTTTCATAGAATAGGTGTTTACATTTTCCTTCTGTTTTTGATTCTCTGGAGCAATTTGTATGAGATAAGGGTATCTATTTTTTGAATGTTTGATCAAAATTGTGTTATGTTTTGAGCCAGGCACAGTGTCACCCACCTGTAATTCCAGTGACTTGGGAGGTTGAGGCAGGAGGATCGAAGCCAGCCTCAGCAATGTAGAGACCCTGTCTCAAAACAAATAAAAAGAGCTGGACAGTGGCTCAGTGGCTAAGCACCTCTGGGTTCAATTCCTTGATTTTAAAACATTTATTTTTTTTAATATTACTTGAGATTCATCATGTAAGTTGATTTACATTATGACATTCCATTCAAATCATCAGTTATTTCAGAGGATTTTCTAAGTTTTTCATACGGTTGTGTAAAAAAACAAAAACAAAAACAAAAAACAAAAAAACAACCTGCCTTCGTGTTTTTTGCTCTCTCCAATTGGCTGCACTTTGGTCAGAGAGTGGACTCTGGATAGCGTCACACTGTCCAGCTGCTTCCACCTGCTGTCACCAATATGCATGTTGAACCAGACCTTTTTTTTTTTTTTTTTTTTAGAGAGAAGGACAGTGAGAGAGAGAGGAACAATTTTTATTTCGTTTTTCATGTGGCTTTCGTTGCTCCGAGACATTGTTGTGTACATGGTGCTGGGCTTTGACCTCGCATACTCACCCATGCCAGGCAAGCACCATAACCGCTGAGCCACCGCTCTAGCCCCTGAACCAAGCCTTTTGAAATTATTTTGTATCCAAAAATTTGACCACACATTCCATATTAAATAATCTCCTTAGCAAATTTTGATCTAACCATGCAGGTTTTTTAAATGAATTCAGATACAGCAGTCCAGTTGACTTCAAAGTTCACTTCAAATAACCATTTTATATTGAAATAGTTACGTCAGGAAAAATGAGAGCTATTAACCTAACAAGATTCAATAGTTCATTTTACAAAGCAAGGACTTTATTTCAAAAACCTTATTTAAATGTCAGAATTCTAATTTGGTCTCTTGCATTGCATTTATTAGATTTGTGTGATAACTTGCAGAAATGGATTCAACAGGGAGAACAGAAAGTCTGCAAAGTCACTTATCTGTAAAATAAGATTCCGTTCTTTTAATACCCAGGCAGGTTCAATAAAATAAACAAATGAATGAATGAAACCGTACACAGCTCTACCGCAAATGACACTGAGGTGCAGGGGAGGCGCTGGTTTGAACCTGTCCCTCATCTGGACTCTGAGTGGGACTAGGTCTGTTGGCAGGTGTGACTCGATTTTCATCCTGGTTTATTCACTTGGTGTAAACTGGAACACTGACCCGCTTCTTTGCACTGTAGCCTTTCTCTCCTGAGAAGCAGATGTCTGCTCAAGTTGGTGTTCCTGGGAATTGAGGCAGACAGGGTCTGTGACAGCTCAGCAGGACACCGAGATCCTCTACATCCTGACACCTGATGGCTAAAATGAAAAGGAGGAGAGCTCCTGCTGAACCAAATTCCAGATCAGCCTGGTACAAGCAGTAGAAGGAAAAATAAATCACCTCTCTATGCCTTGCTTTCCTCAAAAGAAGCTACTAATAAAATCTAGTCTGTGACAATTAAACTAATTAATAATCTGCCATGAACTTGGAAAAATGAGTGTCTTTTGTTAAGCTTTTTTAAATAAGTAAACAAATCAATATTTACACACATATAAATTGTTTGCATTAGCTGTCAACATAAACCCATTTAACAGCAAAAATATGGACTATGTTAAATGCTTACCATGTTTATAGTCTTACTTATTTTTTTTTTTTTTTAGAAAG
>PVKS010007499.1:15655-60310 GCA_004027875.1 Aplodontia rufa | reverse complement strand
AAGACCAACATTCCAATTGAAAAATGGGTCAAATACAGGAAGAGGCAATTTATCGTTTTTAGAAAGTTGATCGGCAAACACATATAGAAATGTTCAAGTACACTAATAACCAAAGAAATGTGAATCAGCAGTGAGATAAATAGCATTTTATCACAGAGAATGAGTCCCCTGAATGAGGCCCTGAGGAGAGGGAAGCCTCTCTCCTGGGTGGTGGAAGAGGAAACTACCGAAATCACCCAGTGCAATCTGCCTGATCTCACAGTTTCTTATTTACTTTCCCCCCCCCCCCCCCCCCCCCCCCCCCCCCGCCAGACAAAATCTGGGCCAGGCCTGGAGCCCCAGGTGACTGGAGGGATGTGGCCAGAATCCAGAGCAGAGCAGAGGGCACCTGCGTGGTCTCTGGACAGTTTTTCTAGTTTTGCCTCATAGTGTTCCTTCTCCCCCAGAGACAGACATGACTCTGGATTAGGAACAGGAGTGACAGCCACCAAGCTGTCAGGATCATTTCTTCAACAGCTTGATGAAATATATTTGGTCAAAAATAAACTGCACATACTTAAGTTGCACAATTCAACATGCACACACCTATGAAACCATCCCACAAGCAAGAAAGAGTTCATCTCCCGCAGCCCAAATGTGTCCTTGTGCCTCTTGTGATCCCTCCCTCCTGAGCCCAGCCCCACCTCTAGCCCCAGACAGCTGTGGACCTCCTTTCCGTCCCTTTCTTTACATGTGTTGCCTTTCCCTGGAATTTTCTGAAATGGCACCATTCCCTAGGTACCTCTTGTGCCTTGGCTTCTTTCACTCAGCTTAAGTGATGTGAGGTTCTTCAACGTCGCTGCATTTCAAGATTTCATTTCTTTTTATTGCTGAATAGTGTTTCGTTGTGTGGACAAGGTACCTGTTTATTGACCCATTCATCTATTGAAGGCCATTTGTGTTGTTTGCAGTTTGGGGCTATTACAAATAAGTTGCATTCATGTATAAATCTTTGCATGGTCGTATTCTCTGATTTATCTCAGTAATTACCTAGGAGTGGAATGGCTGGGTCATTACTTTTTAATAAACTGCTTCCAGACAAGATGGACATGAGATCGAATTTGCCACTTTTTGAATCAACAGTAACAAAAAGAAACAGAAAAATACATGAAACAATAGTATAAAGGCCAGAAATCCCTGAGAGAGCACAAACAAGATGAGCTGTATACTTGGCTTACTTCGTGAGAGAGTTTTCAGGATATGGCACAGAGTGGGGTGCCAAGGCCAAGTTCAGCAAAGTCTTTGCATGTAGACAATGGAAACAAGAGTTGGGTAGTTGAAGGTATCTAGAGATTGCTGGAGAGAGTGACAGAGGGGAAGCTCCATAGACCTGCAGAGGGTCCCCCAGAATACTTACCAGTGTGGACTGGCAAATGACTGGGAGGAAAATGCCCAAGGCTGGGAAGAGCAAACCCAGAGTATGACAACCATGCATGCCGGCTCGTGCATGCCGGAAGGAAAACCCCCAAACCTGCAAGGATCGGATGGAAGACTCAGAAGTGTCTTGCTTCTGGAGTGGAAGCAATTAGACCTCCAGAGAAGAGGCTCAAGACCCACTTGACACACTGGAAAAGCAAGAGTCAAATGGCTAAAACTGTTTGCAAGAAACTTAGCTGCATCCCAGAATAAAATGCATGAATATTTATTGAAATGCAAAAGCATCTAAGAGACAATAAGGTAAAATCCACAAGTCTGTCATTCAATACAGTGTGTTAGGCCGGCTGGGGGCAGGGCTTCAGACAGGCCACATGGCCTATCATGGCCGACCAGTCATGGCAACAGGCTGGGGGTGTGGCTTTAGATACCTGGTGCTGTCATGACATTGGCTAAGGGCAGGGCAAAGGGCAGCTTGCCCACGAAAATAACAGCCAATCATGACGCTGGCAGACAAGCTCTAATGGATTGATGGACCCACCAGCCAATCCCTGAGAGACCAGCCCCCACCATCAGCTCCTCCCATTCAACCAATAAAACCAGCTGCCTAGCGTGCCATTTTCCCTGCCTGCCATTTTCTCCTACACGCCACTTCCCTTCCCTTCTTGTCATTTCCCCTGCTCGCTATGGCGGCATAGGTGATTTTGGCCCGAGAGTCACATTTTCCATTAAAGGGTTTTTGCTCAGCTGTTCCTAAGTCTGGCTACCTCTTTGAGCACCCGCACCTGGATTTATACTCGCGGTTTCTGATTTTACACAGTGTATGCCAAGTATTTAAAAAAGCAGAAAAATACGGTCCGTAATAAAGAGAAAAATCAGTCAATCAAAACTATGTCAGCAATGACACGAATGTTAAGAACTGAGGAGGGGTAGTTATGACCACAGTGTCTTTTTTTGTTTTAAAGAGAGAGGGCGAGAGAGTGTGTGTGTGAGAGAGAGAGAATCAATTTTATTTAGTTTTTCATGTGGCTTTCATTGCTCTGAAACTTCGTTGTGCTGGGGATTGAACCTGCGTCTTTGCGCATCAACAGGCAAGCACCATAACCTCTGAGCCACTGCTCCAGCCCTGACCATAGTGTCCCTAATCAGAAACTTTAAGTAGTGATAAAAAAGTTAAATAGTAATATAGAAGATACATATAGTTTTTAAAAACCTGAAAACAATGAGTTGAAGTTTTAGAGAAGAAAACTACATTGCTTGAGAAAAAAAATATATGCTGCTTAGGATTCAGGAAAGATTAGACATTTCACAAGAAACCCAGTGATCTTGAGGATGCAGCCAAAATATTTAAAATGAAACAAAAAGAATGGAAAAAGAGATTGTTTTAAATGAAAAGGATACCAGTAAGCTACAGAAAATCTTCAAGCGGCCTCATATAGTTGAGGTCAGAGCGTGTGTATGGGGGGGGGTTTGGGGGTGCCAGAAAATACTTAAAATAAGTGGCCAAGAGTTTTCCATTCTTAAGAAAAACTGTAAAACCCATTTCCAAGAAGCTCAGCTAGAGTTAAATATCATAAACCCGAAGACAACCTCTGAGGCACATTGTATTCAGATTGCTTGAAAGCAGTGATAAAGAGAAAAGCAAGGAAAGAATGAAGATAAGGCTGATGTGAAGCGAAAACCCACATGACTGTAAGAAAACAGACACTCCAGTTACAGTAAGTGATTGCAATACCCCTCCATCAATGACTGATAGAAAATCTGTAGTGTCTCACAGATGAACAATGCTGTCAACCAGCTTGACCTTGAGGACATTTACAGATGGCCTTGCTCAGCAACAGCAGAACACACATTCTTTTCAAGTGCAAACAAAACATTTACCAAGTTATATGATATTTGGGGCCATGAAAACAGGCCTCAGTGATTTTCAAAGGATTCAAGCCAAATGAAGTGTGTTCTCTGACCATAGCAGAAAAAAATTAGAAATCAGTTACATAAGGACATCTGGAAAATTTCCAAATGTGTACAAACTAAATAACATACCTATAAATGATCTGTGAATCACAGGAGAAATCAAAAGGGAAATCAGAAAACGTTCTGAACCTGAATGAAAATGAAAGCACACCCTATTGAAACCCATGGGTGCTGCTTAAGTGAAATTTGTAGCACCAAATGCATAGATGCCAAAGGAAGATTCATCTCAAATGTCTTCAGCTTTTATGTGAAGACCTACAAAACAAAGAATAGATTAACTAACCCCAATTTAACCAGAGGAAAGTAAATAATAAAGAGGAAAGCAGAAATTAGTGTACTAAACAACAGTAAAAATAGAGAAAATCCGTGAAATAGAAAGAGATGATCAATCAAATTGATAAACTTCTATTCAGAATGACCGGACAGGTGGGGGAGACATTGCCACTTTTGAGAATGAGAAAGGTGATACCATTTTTTTTTACAGATATTGGAAGGATGAAAAACTTATGAAAAGCTTTATATCTGTTCCTTTCATAACTTAGATGAAATGATAAAATTCTCCCAAAGATACACATTACCAAACCTTACTTAAGAAAAAGATACTAAAGAACTGAATTCACAGGGCTGGGGGTGGAGGTCAGTGGTAAAGCACTTGCCTAGCATGTGCAAGGCCCTGGGTTCAATCCCCAGCAGCAAACCAAACCACACCAAATGAATTCACAGCTAAAAATTTTCTAATGAAGAAAATTTGAGGCCTGGATGTATTCACTGGTGAAACATACTTAAGAAAGAAATAGTATCTCCAGGTACTGTAGCTCACATCTGCCTACAATCCCAGTGACTCAGGAGGCTGAGGCAGAAGGATCACAACTTTGAGTAGCCCATCTCAGCAACTTAGCCAGACTCTGTCTCAAAAAATAAAAAGGGACTGGGGGTGTAGCTCAATGGTTAAGCATCCCTGGGTAAAATCCCCAATACCAGAATAAACTGGAAGAAAAGAAAGAAGAAAGAAAGAAATAAAGGTAGGTAGGCAGGCAGGTAGGGAGAGGAAGTGCCAGTTTCTTGACAAACTCATCCATAAAACTTAAGCAGGAAATGTTATCAAATTCATTCCAGGAGGATAGCTTTGTCTTGAAAGCAAAATGAGATAAAGACATTACAAGAGAACACACACACGTGCACATACACACAAACACACACACACACATACACACAAACACACACACACACACACACACACACACACACACACACACACACACACACACACACACACACACACACACACGGCTCTGGCTGTTTCTCCCACGGGTGGACTCTCCTCCAGAAGTTCTCAGACTGGTTCTTCCGTCCATCCTAACTTATGAGCCGTTGGCTGATCCTGGCCTCAGGCTTACATCCTCTCCACGTTGCTATTTTACTAAACTGTGCAGTTGTCCAGGAATTCTTTTCTTCATACCCCAGTGCTGAGAACATAATAGGTGTTTGGTAAATAGTCCTGGATTCGGTATGGAAACATAAGTATTAGCAGGATATTGTTCAACCTGGAATGATGGGATAAATTAAACAGCTGGGTGCCGTGGCGCATGGCTATAATCCTAGTGACTCAGGAAGCTGAGGCAGGAGGATCACAAGTTCAAAGCCAGCCTCAGCAACTCAGCAGGGCCCTGAGCAACTTGGCAAGACCCTGTCTCAAAATAAAACACAAAAGGGCTGGGGATGTGGCTCAGTGGGTTCAATCCCTGGTGCCAAAAAAAAAAAAAAAAAAAAAAAAAAAAAAAAAAAAAAAAAAAAAAAAAAAAAAAAAAAAAAAAAAAAAAAAAAAAAAGAAAGAAAGAAAGAAAAAAGAAAAGATAAATAAAAAATAAAAATAAACATAAATCTAACATCATTCATAAATATGAAGAACTGCAAGAACTGTGTTTATGAGTGCAAAATGAAAGTGCCATTATGGAGAGGAGGGGAGGAGCAAAGACACAACACAGCAATGGAACTTAAGGGGTGGGGGTGTAGGTCATGGAAATGCTTTTGTGGTTATGGTAGATAATACTTAAAATTCTGACTCCCTAAAGGATTCATATAAATTAATCACTATAATCTATTTCCCCATGATCATTTTAGGAAAGAGTAGGAGGGGAAATCTTCTTGGGGACTTCTTAAAAATGTTTCCTCATGTCTAGTAAGATGTAATAAGACTGAGGGAGATAGTCTTCTTATTCCACAGACATTTTATCTGTGGATGTGATGCCTGGACCCACAGCAGCCACCTTGTAACCAAGAGGATTGTCCACCATCCTGAGGCAAAGTTAACACACAGCTGAATACACAGATAATATCTGCTACATCTCTCAACTCCTAACTTGTGATATAGAATGTCCTCTGATGATTTTCAGTTAACTTGAGTCAGATTGTATGTTCCTTACAGTCAAATCCATTGTAAAGGCCATACATAAAAACATAATTTAAGGCTTTGCTAATCTAAGTACCATTTTCAAGCACATGTGGAGTGTGAAAGGTCACATATTAGGTAAAGGCTGTGCTGCTGTAACAAAGGGCTTTCTTGGGGCTCGAGCTGTGGTTTGATGGTTACAATGCTTGCCTGTCATGCGCTAGTATGCGAGTTCAAACCCCAGCACCACATACACAATGAAGTCTTGGAGCAATGAAAGTCACATGAAAAACTAAATAAAAAATTATTTTTTTCTCTCTCTGTCTCTCTCTCTCTCATTGTCCCTCTCTCTTTAAAGAGAGAAAGAGAGAGAGCGAGCTTTCATGTTCTCCAGAGGGAAACAGGACAGAAATTTACTTCTGGTTTAAGTACATGGAAATTACCACAGTGACTTAGAATACTCTGAAGTGCTTAGGAAGTCAGCTCTGCCACCTTCAGCATGAGGCTGCTGAACTTGTTCCAGGCCTCATTGACACTCAGGGGATAACACCACGAATAGGACATGCCCATCCTTCTTGGAATCTGGCAGAGGCAGGACTCTCTCTCCTGGAGGCCCTGGGGAAAACACCCAGGAGCTATGAGGGAAGCTGGGAGACAATCTCAGCCTGACAGCCGACTGTCTGACCACAATTCCATCAGCTCTGACAGCTGGTGTCTGACCTCAGTTTCATCAGCTCTGACTGACAGCTGGTGACTGATCATAGTTCCATCCGCTCTAACAGCCGAGTGTCTGACCACAGTTCCATCCGCTCTGACTGACAGCCAAGTGTCTGACTTCAGTTCCATCAGCTCTGATTGACAGCTGGTGTCTGACCTCAGTTTCATCAGCTCTGACTGACAGCTGGTGACTGACCTGTTTCATCAGCTCTGACTGACAGCTGGTGACTAACCACAGTTCCATCAGCTCTGACTGACAGCTGGTGTCTGACCTCAGTTTCATCAGCTCTGACTGACAGCTGGTGTCTGACCACAGTTCCATCCACTCTAACAGCCGAGTGTCTGACCACAGTTCTGTCGGCTCTGACTGACAGCTGGTGTCTGACCTCAGTTCCATTGGCTCTGACTGACAGCTTGTGTCTGACCTCAGTTCCATCAGCTCTGACTGACAGCTGGTGTCTGACCTCAGTTCTGTCAGTATTAGCAAGGCAGAAGCAAAGGTGGGTGCTGCAGAGCCCTGGCCTTCAGCAGAGCATACTTTTACCTAGCAGCACTCCTCACTGTTATTTATCACTCTGGGGAGACACAAAAGGTACAAACAGGGCCCAAGGAGAATCACCAGGACTCAACAAGCAGGCAGGGGACTCAAGGTCACCAGGGGCTGCGCATGCTCAGGCTGGGGAAAGAAAGTAACCAGGAAGGAGCAGGAAGGCTCCCTCCAGCCTGGAAGAGATGACCTCACGTAACAGAGATGAAGCTGGCGGATGAGGGCACAGGGCCAAGACCTCTGATCCATGCAGTTTACAGAGCATTTGTGGCTCAACATCAGGAGGGAACCAAGGAATGACAGTTGAACTCCCTCAAGAGTGGAATAAAAAAGAACTAATGAGGCACAGGGAGGAGATAACACAGACCTGGAGGTTCATTGACAAAGTCTTACAGTCTAGAGTCTGGTGGAGATGAAGAAAATATTTTCTCCTACAAACATGAATGCAACTTTTGTTCTGATCTACTGGTAAACCTAAAGCTTACCAACTTCCATTGAGTTCTGGAATAGAGAGAAGGGCAATTGCAATGTGATTGTACATCACCAATAAACAGGCTGGTTAAGTCTCCTAAGAATTTGATTTTCAGGATTGGCCTTTCACCTTCCAAAGGTCCCCTTTGATCCAGCATCTGTGTTGCAGACCAGATGTGGCCCTCCTGCTAAATTCTAAGGTCATTCTCATCTTGAACCAGACCTACTCTGAATACAAGGTCTTTTATTTTGGAAAGAATTTTGCCCAAAGAAAAAACTCTGATGACCACATCCTTTAGAAGAAATGGTGATGAACTAACAAAGCGTCATATTAGTAATGAAATTAGGACTTTTTGTCCTGTGGTGAGAATCGCAAGTCTCTACGAATATATTTCTTCCCAGCCTTAACTCAATTAAGTAACTTCTCTGATCTTGCAAATGCCAAAAATATATCATTGTCTGCTGCCCAGCACTGAAAATTTTCTATTTAATTTTTAAGACTCCATCAGCAAGTTGGTTGGGAAGTAGGAGGAATCAGACCCTCTGTGTTGACAGCAGATGTTTGGCCAGGAAGTGAGATGGACTACACTTTCCATCCGGCAGTGTCCCTCACCCTGGAGCGGAGATCAAGCTGTAAAGGCCATGTGTGCCTGTCGCACGGTTATTTGCAGTCATGGGCAGGCTCAGTTTCCTATGTCAACTGGTATCTGGGATGCAATGGTGTTCAAAATGCTGGTGAGCCTCTCATGGCTAAAATGTGCTGAAATGTGTTGTTTTTTAAGGAACAAGCTGTCGGTTTGCTCAACCAGAACCTGGTATGAGTGGTTTGTAATTCAAGCAGAGCTTCCGAGTCTCGCTGGCTTGGCTGGATGCTCCTGTCGTTCCCCCTGCTGGTGTCTCCATGGAGGTATTTGACTACTGCTACAGATATTTTACTGGGATCTCAAAGAAGCCAGAATTTCTGAGTTTCCAAGCATGACTTGACCTTTATAGAACCTAAAATGGCACAGGCTCTTCCCTGCTCCCATCTGGTCCTGGTGTAGTGGAAAATGGAAACAGATGTTGCCAAGCCAGTGACGAGGCTGGAGTCTCATTAGGTGGAAGCCAGAGCAGTGCAGGATGGCCACTTCAAGAGCTCAGATGCCTGCCTGCTGTGGAAATTTCATCCATAAAGATAATTGGGGAAAGGAGAAACCACGGGCTCAATTGGAGAAATGAGATGTCCAGAATCAGGTCTTGTCATAATGCATTTTCTGGTTGGAGTCATTGACTTGGCTGCTAGAAAAATCATCAATACTTTTTAATACTTTTTATGAATTTTTAAGCTAATATTATTCCAACTTATGCTAGTTTTAAATGCTATAACAGTCTTAACTTGTTTTCAATCCTTTTTTTTTTTTTTACTTTGACTCACATGTAGTTGTAAGGAATAATTCAAAAAAATCCCGTGTATCTTTTACCCAGTTTTCCTCAGTTGGTAACATCTTTTAAAACTATAAAATAATATCTCAACCAGGATATTGATAATGACAATCACTAAGAGCCCTCCTGCTGCCTTTTAGAGTCACATTTCCCTCCTTCTTTCCTCATCCATTCCTTTCCTTGACTCTAGGTAACCGTGAATCTCTCAATTTCTATAATTTTGTCATTTCAAGGATGTTCTACAAAGCCACTCTGGAAAGCAGTGAGGAGACTCCTCAAAAAACTAGGGATGGAACTACCTATGACTCAGCTATCTCAATCTGGGTATTTTCCCAGAAGAGTTAGAATGGGCATACTACAGAGACATAGCTACATCAATGTTTACAGCAGCTCAATTTACAATAGCTAAACTATGGAACCAACCCAGATGCCTCTTGCTGGATGAATGGATTCAAAAATTGTGGTATATATATATATATATATATATATATATATATATATATATACACACAATGGAATTCTACTCTGATATTAGAGAGTATGAAATCATGGCATTTGCAGCCAAATGGATGGAAATGGAAAAAATTATGCTGAATGAAATATCCCAAACACAGAGACTTAAGGACCACATGTTTTCTCTCTTATGTGGAAGCTAGCGTAAAACCTAAGACAGGAAAATAGTTAGCCAAGTTTAAGTAATAAACTCTCCATAGCTGAAATTTCACATAAGCTGGGGGAAACATACCTATGAATGTGGGGGGAGAAGGGAGGGAAGGCAGGGATGAGAAGGAGGGACAAGGGAAGTTATTAATACAACTGGGAATACTCAAATCTCATTAGAAGCTTAACTACACACAGGCAGGCAGAGAAACTCAGATATGTCAACAACTATTATACATGTATATCTTCATTTTAAACTATAGTATAGTGGGATTGCAGAGGAGACATGAGTTTGGGAAATGGATCAAGGCGGGTAGACCCTGGCCTAGAATCTGCTTTAACTTACTGTCTCACTATGTCGATATCCTGTAGGGATGAATATGTAACAACAATTCCCTCCAATATGAAAGACTGTGTCAATCCAATTTTAAAAAGTTAAAGAAAAGAATGTCGTACAAATAGAATCCTTTGCAGATTAACTATCCCTTATTTGACATGCTTGGGACCAGAAATGTCATGGATTTTAGATTTTTGAGGATTTAGGAATGTTTACATATACAAAATGAAACACCGTGGGAAGCCTAAAAATACAATTCATTTATATTTTATGCATACCTTACCCATATAGGCGGAGAGTGATTTTATATCATTGTTTTAGTAAATTCATATATGCAGCAGAAGTTTTAGAGTGCAGAATTTCCACTTGTGACATACTCACTCACAAAGTTTCAGATTTTGGATTTTAGTTTAGGGCTGCTTGACCTGCTGTCTGTAACCTTTTCAGATTGGCTTTGTGCACTCAGCGTAATTCTCTGCAGATTTCTGCAGGTGGCTGCATGTATCACCAATCTTTCCCCTCTGTTGCTGAGTAGCATTCCACAGCATGAAGGAATCCCAGTTTGCTTAACCTGTCAGTCAGTGGGAGACATCTGTGAGGTCCCAGTTCAGAGCCAACCACGGACACACATGCGCAGGTTTTTGTGTGAACCTATCTTCATTTCTCTGGGAAAAATTGATAGTGGTCTCTATTGAGCTCTTAGTCTAACAGTGGACGATACTTAGTCACTGACCTCAGGGTAAAGCAGCAAGCAAAGTCTTTATTTCAAAGCTTAGAGAGTAAAGCAAAGTGACAGGAAAGGCTTCCCAAGGGAGAAGCAGAGCCTGGGAGCCAAAGACCCGCCTCTCAACACAAAATTTGACTTTTTATGCTATTCTAGAGGGGCTTCTCCCTCCTCCCCCTCTGCTTAGGTCATCTTCCCTTGCTGTATAAGTCTATTTCTTGTAACAAGTTTTTTTTTTTTTTTCTTTTTTAGTAACCAAGGTGCTTTCTGAAGCAAGGCCTGTCCTTGAATGTCTGGAACCAGCCTGACCTTGGTTACCATGGGTCCCTAATCTCTTTTTTTTTTAGTCCCTGACTCTACACTGTCTGCCTGACTGTACATTTTCTGACTCAATATGACCAAAAGTTTGACTTCTGGGTCACAAGTTTCCTTGTTTCACTTGTTGAGAAGCTGCCAAATTATTTCCCACAGTGGCTGCACTGCCTTACATGTCTCCCCAGCAAGGTCTGAGTTATGTACTTCACTTCCTCTCTGGCATTCGATGGTGTCACTATTTTGTATTTGGTCATCCTAATGTAGTGATACATCATTGTAGTCTTAATTTGCATTTCCCTAATGACTGATGATGTTTACATCTTTTTGTTTACTTGTTTATTTGCCATCTGTACAACCTCTTCTATTCTGAAATGTCTATTCATTTTTTGGGGTCCGTTTTTTGGAATTTTTACTGTTGTGTTCTGGAAGCTCTTTATGTATCCTACATACTAGTCTTTTGAAGAATATGTGGTTTGCAAATATTTTCTTCCAGCCTGTAGATTGCTGTTTCATCTTAATAAGGATCCATCTTGATTTGTTTTTATATAAGGTGATATTGTAGATCAGAATTCTTTTTTTTTCTTTTGCTTCTGATACCTAGTTATAGCCACAGCGTTGCCTCCAAAATTATCCTTTTTGCATGGAATTGTGCTTCATCCTTTGTCAAAATGTGTTGAAAAGGGCTCTGTCCTCTTCCCCCACTCTGGGGGAAGTCTGCTCTTTTCCCTATACTTTACTTTCTATAATAAAATCCGTCTACTACGCTTGCCTCTGTGTCCCTCAGTTTCATTCTTTGACTCCGAGAGGGGAAAAAAATGTGTTGAAAGACACATTTGCGTGTCTACTTTGAGGATGTCTACTCTCTTCTGGGGGTACAAGTGTCTTCCCCACTGCCAGTGTCACCCAGTCTTGATCGCTGTGGCAACGTGTGTGGTACAGCTCTTTTCTGTGCAAGGCATCAAGGTTTCCCCTCTCAACTCCAACTCAGCACCCAAGAACCTGCAACCTATGAGAATTACAAATTGTGTCATCCACAGTTTTGAAAAAAGAGGCTCGGCCCCTGCAGGGCAAATGGTATTGATGTACCTTTTAATGGTCCGCACATATTCCAGAACTTTTATGATCAAGTTTCCTGTTTCCTGCCTGACAACAGGACCAGGGATGGTGGTCAAAAGAACCTCAGTAACTTATGAAAATAAAGACTGAGAAAAGGAAACCCCACTGAGCTCAAATTTCTGGAAAGTTATCCAACTCAGGCCAACTACAAAGAATGATTTTCTAAGGTATCTATTTTTTCCAGGACAAGGGTTAGTATATTAAACATTTAACCAATTCTATTAAGTAGAAAATCCAAAGTAGTGAGAGAAGCCAAGGAGATGGTCAACTGGAATAGGATTCCTTCCGACAGTCCCAGGGATTTGCACAACTTCATTCTACATTCATTTGAAGTCTAAAGGGCAGACAAGAGAAATTCCCACACTGGTGCAGTGAGTGGTGATGTTTTGGGTGTGCACACCCAAGTGTGACAGCTCGAACCTGGAGTCTTTCTCTCCCAATCAAGAAAAATCTAGTGGGATGCTGGTTGGGGAAGCATGAGCTGGTCTTAAGGAAGCCACTAAATGTGCTCTAACTTCCTCTGTTTTTGGTCCTACTTAAAACTCATTAATTGGCAAGCCCTTCAACTTGATCTTGAGCAATAACTCACCTAGGACACACCTGCCAGTGGCAATACCACTAGGGGAACTGTTGCACTAGAATTCACTCAAGATGGACACTTGCTTCCATTTGGCTGGGGTAACAGATTCACAGTTAGGGTGCTTAGGGTGCTCTGCTGGCGACATGGATGAGGTGTGTCTTATGGGACTCCTATGTGATTTCATCCGTTGTGAATGAGCTGGTCACCTGAGTAGGAGGTAATGAGGAGCCCTGACCTCAGAGGCCTCCCACTTCCCTGTGTTCTGTAACTCAGGAAGGTAGCAAGTGCACCACCAACGAACAGGTAATGTTTTAGGGAAGATCTAATTATGTTTCTGCTAAAATTTATTGTGGTTTTTTTGTTTTGTTTTGGTACTGGGGATTCAACCTGGGGGCACTTAACCACTGAGGAATATCCCCAGCCCTTTTTAACTTTTACTTTGAAACAGGATCTCACTAATTTGCTCAGGACCTCACTAACTTGCTGAGGCTGGCTTTGAAATTGTGATCCTCCTGCCTCAGCCTTTGTAGCTATTGGGATTACAGGTATGTGCCATGATGCCTGGCTTTAAATTTGTTATCTTAAAATGTAGAAAAAATTCACCTTGGATATTACTTGATCTTTTCCAGGATAAGAAATCTCAGACAGTCCATTTGTAAAATTTTTATCATAATCAACATGCACTCTCACACAAATATCTTTCTTATTAAAACTCCTAAATTAAGATTTAAACAGTAAAAAAAAGTGCAAAATTTTGAGTTTTTTGTTTCATTTGGGTCAGATTAGTGGAATTACTCAAAACATTGGAATTAATGAAAAACTTTGTAATACTTGTCTTCTAATATCTACATTTTCATAAATATATTTGTGATGGGTTGAATTTCATCTTCCCCTAGAGAAACGATATGGAAGTGCTAACCCCCAGAGCCTGTGAATGTGGCCTTGTTTTGCAGATGGTGAAATTAATGTGAGGTCAGTACAGTAGGCTCTAATCCAACATGACTGCATCCTTACAAAGACAGGAAATTCAGACACAGAGAAATGCACTTGGAGAGAATGCATTGTACCAATTAGAATTATCGCAACAAGCTAAGGAGCTATGAGAAGCTGGGAGGTGGACCTGAACAGCTCCAACCTCAGTGTCTTCGGAGACATGATCCTGCCAAGGCCTTGACCTTGGACTTGAAGCCTCAAGTCCGTGAGACAACATATTTCTGTCTGTGGTGCTTTGTTAACTGCAGCCTTGGCAGACGGATATAGCATTTTATTAACTATTTTAAGAAATAATTGTTGGAATTTGTAATGCTCCAACTTCTTCAAATAGGACCCAGCTGATCTTGCGTTTTAGTCCTTGGGAATTAACTTCCTTGACCCCGGCTAAAAGATAATTTGGTTCTAGAAAATACATTACATCTTCACAGTAACACAGAAGCCCTGGTTTATATCCACAGTGTCACAGGCCCTATTCTATCACACATCCAAAAAAAGAGGGGTTGACAATAATATTTCAACTTTATGGCAGCTATGTCTACCAGGAGGGAATGAATCAGTAGCTACAAGAATGTCATCTCGGGTGGATTCCAGTTTAATCCATGGAAACGGAGAAAGTTCATCTCAGAAGGCTGTCTGATCCAGCATTTCTGTCTGGGTTTTAAGTTATTTCTATTTCTAATATTTGTGAATCATATCTAAATAGTTCTTTTAAATTTAATTAACTTTTCTTGTGATGTTTATCCATGGAAAAATTCCAAGATATACTTAGAAATGAAGAAAAGCTTTTAAAAAACCACAACAATAACCATTATAACTAACCATTTCTCACAACTATGACCCTATCATTTTGTCATCTCTTTATTTGAATAATACAATAGCTCCTTTGTAAAAGCTTTTGATTTGTAAATACTTGTGAACTTATAGAAAAATATGACAGGAATAACTCAAAAGCACTTATAGATCCTTTACCCAAAGTTACTCATTAACCTTTTGCCCTGTTTGATTTATTATTAATCCTCTTTTCTGTTCATATACATTACCCATGACTTCTTTTAGTAACAACTGAGTAACAACTTGCTGAACGTTTGTTGAATGCAGGGCTCCATGGTACACACAGTGGTGGAGAGAAAGTAGATGACGACTAACGTGGTTGGCAAGGGCAGAACCGGGAAGGAGGCCAGGTTTGAATCACATTAGCCAAAGCGAGAAGTACAGTGGCCCTTAATATTTTGAGCAAACCTTGGGAACGATGAGTGAATTCTCCTAGGTAATTCTTCATTTTAACTGCATGATTGCATCACAAATGGCCCCTCTAGGTTTCAACCAAAGGAATACATCACAACTCCATCTAAGTGAGCATAGAAGTTGCCCAGAATTCTGCCCACCATTCTGAGATTTCTATTTTCCAACTTCCAGGAACATTGTGTCTTCTGGATGGACACAGTTCTCTTTCAAGTCACTTTTGTTCATCATTGATCCCCAGCCCCTGGAATTGTGCCTGGGACAAAAATTCTTGATGGATGAATGAATGAATGAGTTAGTCTATAGACGCAGTTATCATCTGCTGACAGTCTCATTAACTTCTCTCAATGGCATTACAGTGAAGCTCTACACTGTCCTCATCTTATAGAGGAGGATGCAATGACATGAAGAACTACTTGCCTGTAGTCACCAGCCAGTGGTTACAACTGAGTCACTGTCGGTAGCTGCTCAACGGTGGGGCTCAGCTACCTCCACGCCTGTCAGCAGGACTGGGTTCCATTCCTTCTACTTGTGCAGGCTGGGTGGGATTTTCTTGAACCACAGTCTGCTTTCTCTGCCAGGATTCCAGCTCAGTGTGTTCAGTGGTGTTGCACCATCAGTTAGAAAACACTCAGGGGCCCCAAAGATTCAGTAAGTTTATAGAACCCAACTATAATTACGAAACTGCCAGATACGACGGAGAAGCAGCAAATTCCTTTGATGGTCAGGTTTCTGTGACTGCAGCTATCTGACTGCGTTAGGGAAAGCCAAGTATTCTAAATCACCTTCAAAGGATTCCACAAACTAGCAACATTAAGGGAACAAGCTGAAAGCAATTCACCTCCTGACCACTTCCTGTGTCCTGAATAACAGTGAATAGAGTTCGCTGCACAATGCTGACTCAAAACAGAAGCCTTGGACATGACACACAGTTTTCTCTGCAAACCCCCATAGCCAGTGTTGCAGATCTTAACTGTGGAAAGCAAGTGCAGAGAGCAGACTTCCACTTGGAGAAAACTGCCCTTCTGGCAGTTGAGTGCTGAGGAATTACGCTGTTAGACTTTGCACATACCAGGCAAGTGCTTCACCACTGAGCCATCTCCTAGTCAAAAGCCCAAAATGGCTTGTGTGGACTCGCCTGTGTGCTGAGCTCAGGCTCTCCCCTACTGAATGTTCTTGCCTTGCTCAATTGTATTCACAGAAACAAATCCAGAGAAATTTTTGCAGGGGGAAAAACCCTCCTGGCATCTCACATTGCAGACTCAGATGCATGGCCAGTTCTTACGGAGAAGAGTCACAAGAGGTAAAAGAGGTAAAAGACCTGGGCCACAGCAAGAGCTGGGTACCTGAACTTGTCTCCTGTTAGCTAAGAGGCAAGAGCGAGCCCAGGAATGCCAAGGGAGCTAGTGAGGGAACAGAGAGGGTGGGGGCTGGCAGCCGGCCGCATTCTGCTGCCATGCGTCACTTAAAAACACAAAGAACAATGATATTTGCAGGTGGTTATTGATAGCTCCAGGCACCGAATCCTTCCAGTTTACAAAGATATAAATCTTAATTATTAATGGTTAAGATGAAAAACAACTGCCCTGAAGTTAGGAAATTCAAAGGGGTTGTTTCTTTGGCTCCTATCACACAAAAGGGGGTCTGTTCTGCAAAATCCAGCTGACGTGGCCTGTTCCAATACCACTGACGTACCTGTCCATCCAGAAGCACCAGCTAACTCCTGCTACAACAACTAGGGGCTAGAGGCATAAATACACCCAGGTGTCACATAAGAGGTCCTTCCCTGACTGCAATGGTTTTGGTGAAACACATTTTGGATAAATGCCTCAAAAAGTATTTGTCCAGAAAAAATAAATGTTTTCTGGTGGGAGGGAACTAAAATTGCTGATTGCACTGCTGCTGAGAACGTCATACATCAAACACAAGAACAACCAAATTCTATTGCTATATTGTGTGCATGCATAAATACATAACAAAAAATCCCACCATTATGTACAATTATAATTGACCAATAAAAAAAACAGAAAATAAAAAACAGAACAATATGTCCTTAGGGCAAAGATGCAAGTATAAGCCTCTACAGGCATTGAAGTGAAATTATTTTCTTAGCCTTTGGAAATTAGCATCGATTCCTATGTATTGTTAGAATGTAAGGACTCACAATAGTGTGGATCGTATATATGAAAGACTACTCAACCAGATTGCATATTTAAGTTCTTAGTAACTGTATTATGAAATATAGAAACAAGGTAAGTGTGTTTACAGGAATGAGATGAGGCATGTCCCTTAAAAATGTTTTGATGGGAATTGAGGCTGTGACTCAAGGGTGTAGCACACACCTAGTATGCATGAGGCTTTGGGTTCAATTCCTGGTGTTGCAAAATGGGGGGGGGAATTATCCTGAATTGGCACCTTTCCTTTTCTTTAACCTCAGTTGGAATGTCTGTGAGCTGTAGAACTGGCTTTTAACTTGAGATATAGTCTTACTTTAAAAAAAAATTGTATTGTTATACTGCTGGGCATGGTGGCACACACCTGAAATACTAGTGACTCTGGAGGCTGAGGCAGGAGGATCATAAGTTCAAGGCCAGCCTCAGCAATTTAGTGAGACCTTGTCTCTAAATAAAAAATAAAAAGGGCTTGGGATCTAGCTTAGCGGTAGAGGGACCTGGGATTCAATCCCCAGAATTGAAAAAAAAAAAAACCCCAAAAGATAAAGTAAAATATAATAATAATAAATCATTTTTAAGATATTTGGAGTTAATATTAAATTTTGACAAACACAGCCATGGAGAAAATCAAATGATAGTTTCCATTCTTTCTTGGTGAAGGTTATGCATATATTTTAAATACTAAGATATTTCTATTCTACTTCTATTTCTATTGTTCTTTCAATCTGCTGATATATTCTATTTGCTGATGCTTAATTTATACTTTTTGGTATCAAAATCAGTAAGACTGGCATTTTTTAAAAATTGGGATATTTTTGTCCAGTTTTTATATCTATATATTGCTTGTTTCATCAAAGCACCCTCAGAAGCTTCTCTTATGTCTTTCTATGGAACAGTTTGTAGACCACTCAAAACTTGTATTTTTCTTATCACTCTGGTGGACTTTTCCTGTGAAATCATCTGGATGGGGCGTTTGCCAGATAGACGGTCAAATACTGCTTTAGAGTTCTTTCTCCTCAAGTCAGCTTAGTGCATCAGAAGCACTGGAAACTGCTCTTTCCAGATTTTCTATCATTCATTTGATTTTTTTTATTTTTCCTTTCTCATTTTTATTTTGCATATTTATACTTTATTTTGCATCCTTATATGTTAGCTAATAATTTGCGATTTCTTCTTGAAAAGATTGCTCTCTTGGATTATTTCATTGAAGTGCTGTTGATTTCCTTAAATTGTGCTTCATCCCTACAATTTCCTTTCTGTCTCTCCGTGTATGTGTGTATGTATGTGAATTTTTCCTGATGATATGAGTTGAATATGCACTCAGTTTACCATCATTTGTTCTTGTTCAATATCATACAATACATTTTCCTCTAAGTACTAATTTAACAGTATGCACTGTTCTTTGTTTTAATATTATCGAAACAAAATAATATTAATCTTATAGCCCAAATATAGATGAATATAGTCAATTTCTAAAGGTTTTTATTAATCGTTTTCATTATTCATGCTACAAAGGTGGTTGAGTGCACTTATCTTTTCTCCTCTACACGCTTTCTTTCTCATTGATTTTTCCACATTTTTATTGGTGAATTATAGTTGTGTATAATGATGGGATTTGTTGTCACATATCCATAGATGCGTACAATATAACAATATAATTTGGTGAATATCCTTCCCCAGAACTTCCCCCTCCCTTACCTCTTTTCACCCCCAGCCCCTTTCTTCTACTCATCTTCCTTTGATTGTTTTTAACTGTTCCAGTTTTTATTGATTGGGAATTATTTACTACCTTAGAGGTGCAAAACATACTTTTTTAAAAATCCCCGCTTTTCCCTCTCCTTTTTCCCTCTCATCCTTCCTCCCCTACTCTTTCCCCTACTCTTCTAGATTTCCTGTAGCTCCTCTGTTAATTTGCATTTGAATTGTTTTTATGTGATCTCATCCTTTCCTCCTCCTTTCCTCTATTTTCTTTTAGCTTCCACATATGACAGAAAGCATTTGACTTCTGAGTTTGGCTAATTTCACTCAGCATTATATTCTCCATTTCATCAATTCTCGCTGATTATTGACACAACTAATTGATCATTTCCTATTGTCTAAAAATTGTTTTTCTTGTTATCTGTCTAATTTTGTACTTAAAAACATTCAAATAATTTTTAATAATTAAACAATAATAAGCAATGAATAATGTTAAGAAACAATTTTAAGTCACTTGAAAGTGGCTTGATTTTTGGGAAAGGGAAGGGATCTGGATATCAATAGGATTATATTTATTCTTAACTTATATTTATTCTTAATTAACTTGTTACAATTTGCTCTAGTTTTAATAGATTTGAACTCATTTCTTTCCTGGGATACAGGCCCATTTTAGGCATAGAGGTGATCCCTGACTCATAACAATTGGACTTCTGATTTTCCAACTTTAACGTGGAGCAAAAGCAATATGTACTCAGTAGAATGTACTTTGAGCTGCGGCTCCCAGTCAGCCCACAATCATGAAGGGAAACACTGACATTTTCTATAGTGCTCTGTGTTGCTAAGCTAGGGTGTTTGGTAGTTTAGATGGATCAACTGTATTTCAATTTACAGTGCTATCAATTTATAATGGGTTTAATAGGATGTGACCCCACTGTTAGTCAAGAAAATCTACATAGGTGTATATTTTTATTTCAGGAAAGTTTTAAAAATTTGTCATTAAATATTTTTTCTAGTCAAATTATCTGGATATTTTTTGTTGGGGGAGGCACTAATTGTACCCTTTTGACTGATTTCCATACCTATTATTATTCTGAAAGTCAATTTTTAACTATTGGTTAAACGAATTTTTATTGAATTTTCTCTAACATTGCTTTTTTCTGTGAACCTTTTACTCTTATTTTTCTTCTTGGCCTATATAGAGTTTCCCTCATTTCTTTCCTCTTATCTGCCAGATTATTCTTTTTATTCCATCTTTGAGTTCCTTCATCTTGGCTTTGCACTACTCTTTCAAAGAGGCATTTTTTCCCATTACAAATCATCTTTTTTTACCAGCAGAGTAGAGGAAGGGGGATGGGAGAGGGAGGATGAGAGGGAAAAGCAGGGACTGAAATGAAGAACATTTAATTATAGACATGTATGATTATGTCAAAATGAACCCAACTATAATGCACTAATAAAAAAGAAGAAAATAAAGAAACAGAGAAAGAAAAAAAATCATCTTGGTTATAATTTGTGGCAATTGTTTTCAAAGTTATGATCTTCTTCTCTTCTGATCACTTTTTTTCCTACTTTTTCCTGCAGATGTTTGCATAGATCCAAGAATGGTTTGCTTTTATCATTGTTACTCATCTCTACATGTGACAGCCAGGAAAGGGCTGGCAGCGAGCTGGTTGCAGGCACCTTGTCTGTGTTGGGGAGCACTCTCCCCACCGCTCACACATGGGAGCATGATTACTAGGGCTGGCAGAGCATCTCTCTGGGACGCAGGGAATTTGCCACCAGAATGTACTTACACTGGAGCTCAGAATGCACCTTCCTTTTTCACTGTGTAACCCAGCACATGAAGTGTGCACCTGTGCTCACTTTAGTTGTAAGCAGGTGTGTGAGCTGCCACCAGCTATCATCCTCCTCTAGGCTGCCACATCGACAGATAGAATCTCATAAAGATGATCTCCTGTATGCTCTCCCTTCAGTTCTCTCGCCTTAAATCTGTGGTGTTAGGTTCAGGGAGATCCCTTTGACACTGGCTCTATACAATTTTATTCCAAAAGAGGATCTGTGGTTGGCACCTCCAGATATGCTGTCTAATCTGGAGAATTCCGTGATGTCTTGGAACTGGCGTTCTTTCTCCCACTAGTTTCAGTTTGAGTATATTTGGCAACCATGCTTAGGATTGCTGGTCATGTTCTGGTTCATAGATATTGCTTAGTTTTTGGGAGGATAGAGCTTCTGGGTTTTTTTTTTTTTTTTTTTGTCTCTTTGAGTTGATTACAGTTGTAATAAAAAAAAATGATGGGGCAGATGGAGATGTATGCCATCATTTTAAACTGTAGTTATGCCATATGTTTTAAATTATTAGGCAATTCCTTAGATTTGACCCTAGAATATTTTGGTATTATTTTTAGAGGAGATTTATGCAAGTCAGCTTTGTTATTTGGAAAGCAAATTTTGAACCAATTTTAGAACTTAAAACATTTGCTCTAAAGAAAAATAATTTTGCTGGGTGTAGTGGTGCATGCTTGTAATCCCAGCGTCTCGGGAGTCTGAAACAGGTGGATCATGAGTTCAAAGCCAGTCTCAGCAACTTATCGAGGCCCTAAGCAACTTAGCAAGATCCTGTCTGAAAATAAAATATAAAAAGGGATGGGAATGTGGCTCAGTGGTTAAGCACCCCAGGATTCAATACCTGCTACCAAAAATGAAAACTAATTTTGCAGTCTTACCTCAGTGGCTTGGGAACTTGAAAGACCCACTGAAGGACTATCTCCTGCTCTTTCCTCCACTGCACTCCTGGATTGTTGTTCTGGAAGAGGGAGTTCTAGGCTTTCAGACAACCTGTTAATCTTCATCAGAAGTTCATCTAACAGACTCACAAATTCGTCCAGGTAATAATACTGAAGGGAAGAAAATTAGATAAGTAAATGCACTCAGGAATGTGAGCTTACTTCTTTTTCATTTTCTGAAGCATTTAGGGGCATTGGCTTTAGAAGGATTGCACTATGTTAGAAAACGCACTGGGGAAGCACAGAACAGAGTAAAAAGCCCTGTTGAAATGTGCGGCATCATGAGTACATATGACAAGCTTTAGAACTGCACCCAGTAACACATAAACGTCAGCCGTGGAAGGCGGTTGAGTATTCAGCGTGCAAACACCTAGTTGGCCTAGCTGGCATTCATGTCTGGGGTGACCAAATTCAAACACCATCCCTAGGTACAAGTCTTGATCTGGAAGCACATACCAAAAGCAATTGACTCAAGGGGACAGCATATAGCATATGTGTGTTATGTTTTAGATGTGAGGTGTCCCCTAAAAGCTCATGTGTGGGACAATGCAAGAAGGTTCAGAGCTGAAATGATTAGATGATGAGAGTTGTACCCCAATCAATAGATTAATCCATTGATAAGAATTGACTCTGTGGTAACTATAGGCAGGTAGAGTGTGGTTGCAGGAGGTGGGTCAAAGGGGTGTGGCTTTGGGGTTTATATTTTGTCCCTGATAGCAGAGCTGATTGCTGTGTCCTGAGATGTTTTCCTCCTCCACACTCCTCTACCATGATGTTCTTCCTCACCTTGGCCTAGGACAATGGAGTTGGCCATATATGGACTCAGACCTCTGAAACAATGGGCTAAATAAACTTTTCGTTCTGTAACTCTTCTTGTCAGGTCTTTCGGTCACAGCAATGAAAAAGCTAGATGAAACAATGTGTGCTCCAGGGAAGACGATAAACTCCATCTTTCTGACCATCAGGGTCATTAAAGGATGTAGTGAGTTAATATAGAGAGTGTGCTTGGTGAATTGTAAAGTGCTTTAGAAATTCAAGGGAAGAGTCTAAGAGCTTCATTACGACTGAGAACTAATTTGGAGGTTTTGCATTGACATTTGGAACAGAATCATGAACACACTTTGATAACAGAAATCCAGATTCTGCAGCAAAATCACCAATTTGAATGTGCTGCTGGGCTCACCACTCCCATTTCCCACAAGCTTACGTGATGGGCAGCCAGCTGAGCTTCTTCTGGCCGTGGCATTTCCAGACCCAGAAAGGCAAGGGCCTTCGCCCACAGGTAAGCAGTGACATCTCTAAGTCTCACAAGAGATTTACTGTGAGAAGATTTTCTTTTTCGAAGAAAAGTCATGAAGGAACCTCTCAGCTGGAGAAGAGAATAAAACAGACAAATTCTGCGTTAGCACACTTCATTAATTCGATAAACTATGAAATAAAGATTATATTCCATAATGTCATTTTATGGATTTTTGGTAACTGCCTGGTAAGAAAAGAAATTAAGAAAATGTATTTCATGAATTAAATTAAATGGCAGCAAGCTTAATTTGGCAGTAGAAATTAATCTTATTATAAAGGATGTTTTGAATATCTAAGAGTTGGCGCTGATATTATTTATGTGCTATGTATTTTCATTAGTAATATCTGCATCTCAGCTTCTATGTCCCATGGTGAGCCACTGTGGCCTAAGGAAGCCCTACAGAGGAGCAGGTGCCTGTGCCTAGGAGATGAAAGGAGGCCAGAGGTCCGGCAGGCTGCTGTGTCCTTACGTGTGTTATATAAATGATTCTGCCACATAGAGATCCCTGGGCTGAGACCTGGTAGCTCAAAAGTCTGAACGGCATCAAATACTTTTTTACTCTTTCAGGTATCTTAAAGACAACTCAAAGAAACAAGTTTTTAACCACTTAGAGTCTGTCTGCGTTGTGTATCCTGCAAAAACCTAACAGGGCAGCTGTTTCCCATAGGCAAGAACAAGTTGTAGTTTAAAGGTCCAGTGTACTGCTGACCCGAGGAGCTCTCGGACCCAGAGACTCTCTTGTCCCCATGGTCTCTTCGGGAAGAACAAATGAGTCTTTAACCTAAGTTTCTTGCTCTTTGAGAAAACTTCTAGTTAGACTTTAAGACTGTATATAATTGTGCAGTATCTATATGCAGGAAACTATGAAGTACAATGAAAGAAATCACAGTAAGTGAAAGGAGAGACATAAAGAATTCTAGGCTTGAAAAGCTCAATATATTATTAAGATTTCAATCCCTTCAAAATTTGATTCATACATCCATAACAATCTCAACCCCAGGATGACCTTTTGGGTGAAAGACATTGACAAGATAATTCTAAAACATATGTGGAAAGACAAAAGAACTAGAATAGAAACTGAAAAAGAACAAAACAGGAGGACTCATCCACACTATTTGAAAACTTTATATGGAGTTATTGTCATCGACATCCCATGGGATTAGTAAAGGAAAAGGTTGATGGATTGGAAGAGAAAACCCAGGAATCAAATGACACAGATACTGCCCACTGTTTTTTGACAAAGATGAAAAATCAGTTCAATGGAGAAAAAATCTTCTTCTTAAAAACGGTGCTGGGACAATTGAATGTGCATCTATTAAAAACATGAACTCTTATCCATACCTTAAGTCTTATACTAAAATTAACTCAAAATTAATCATCAACATAAATGTAATACAAAAAACGATGAAAACTGTAGAAGAAAACAAAAGAGAAAATATATGTGACCTTAGGTTTGCAAATTAGTGTGTATGCTAAGATTTGTATGTGAGGTGTCCCCCAGAAGCTCATGTGAGAAACAATGGAAGAAAATGTAGAGGTGAAATGACTGGGTCATGAGAATCTTAACCTAATCAGCACTTTAATCCCCTGATAAGGATGAACCAGGTTGTAACTGTAGGCAGGTGGGGTGTGGCTGGAAGAGGTAGGTCCTTGGGTTATATATTTTGTCTTTGTTGAGTGGAGCTCTAGCTCTCTCTCTCTCTCTCTGCTTCCTGGCACCATGTCCCCAGATGCCACATGCTTCTGGCATTTCAACGTGACAGCAGATGAAAGCTTTCACAAACCTTGATTCCAAGGTGTGGGACAGTTCTACATACCATTCCAAAACACACCATGGCCATCAACAGAAAGAGAGCCCCACAGTAGCAAGCTGGGGCTGGCTGGTCAGTCTCAGAAAGGATGTGGAATGAATCTTTTTGGTTTCTTCCTGGAAAATGAAACAGTCTGGGAAAGGAATCTGCGAAGGGGACAGATGACAATGTCCAGGTGAAGAGAAGAAAGCGGCACAGGTGGGAATGGACAGCCAGCAGCAGGGCCCCCAGCAGCTGCAGGGAGAAAAGACTGAGACAATGATCTTGTCATCACTTCTTAGCATGGAAGACTCCTCTGGGGGGCTTCTAAATGCTTTTAAATAGTGAAAAGCTTGGATAAATGGTTTGTGGAGTGTGGCTCATGCTCCCCTTGGTTTAAGACTAATCCCTGAAAGGCAAGTCTCCATCCCTTCTGCTCCCCCAGGCCACTCTGCTCGCATCTTCACCCTCACCTTCCCAAAACCCAGAGGCTCTGCAGGTTGGCTGGTGCTCCTCCCTCTGTGTCAGTGCTCTTCCTGCCTTGTGCCACTGTCCTCTCTCAGCAGACTCCTTTCTGTCTGCTTTTGACATCAGCAGCCTGTCCCTCTGAGCCCATGAGGGAGCCCTTTCCTTCTTCCCACTGCTTGCCCATGCCGTGGAGGCCAGGGCTGCTGTGTAGGGGAAGCTCTCACTTTCATGTCCCCAGAACCTAGCAAGGTCTGGGTAAACAGACCATTTAAGAAGTAGCAGGAAAGTCAATTTTGAGTTAATTTAATTCCAGTTAAACTTAGGGTCTTGATTTTAACAGACAGGGAAATTTATTTGAGGCCTTAAAGACTGAGTAAATATCTGAGTTTATTTCTTTCTCCATCCACTTAAACCAGCTCTGGCTCTGAGAAGCATGCTTTCAGCCCGGGTGACAGATCGTCAGCTAGCTGTCTGTCACAGGTATGTGTATGTGGACCATGGCCTGGCCACTGGGGACTCCCGAGCCACAGCTATAGCCACATCCTGCACCTGTGCAAGCACTGTTGACCTCCACCTGTCACCTTGGCCCTGCATCCAAACTCCCCTGCTCATACCAAGGAACTCAGTGTAGTGATTTTTTCTCTGCATGTGGAATCACACAAACTCAGTGAAACTCTGGAGAGAGAGTGCAGTCTGTGAGTCCGTATCTCAGTGGATCAAGCCAGTGGCCTGGCTGGACTCCTCAGGTTCCAGTGCATTCACACTTTCTTCTGCAATAAACGGGCAGCAATTATTTATATTTGTTTTTTTTCTTTCCATAAAAACATTTTTGTATGTTGCTAAATGGTGTTAATAATGACCAGCTGAATTGCTGGATAAATTCCACATATAGAGATAACCCTCCCAGGTAATCACCGTCAATGAATTTCCTGAAGGTGGGGGGTTGGATTATTGGCCTATGGTCATAATAGTGAGCTAGGAAGGGGAAAGCCAGGATTGAAGGCAGTTCTCTCTGACTCCAAGGTCTCTTTTCTTTGCCTTGCTTTTCTAATCCTGTCCCTCTATGCACAAGGCCAGCAGAATTTGGGGACCATGTTCCCTGAAGCAGGAGACCTGTGCTTGGTACCCTTTGTGTTTCTCTAGTCCTGGATCCTGAGAGTCAGAGCCTCCTCACTCAGGTCACCTGGCAAGACTCTACCTCAGCCTGACTCACTCTGTGCTACTGCAGAGTGTGGGAGCCCACACTGCACTACAGCCAGCCTGACTGGAGCAAGCCCTATCCCTGCCGGAACCAGATCAGAATTACCAGCACCCAGGAACTTCATCAGGTTGCATTCTGGACCTTCTGACCTTGGACTTCTCCCTCCAATCTAGACTTCAGCGCCACCCCTAGATGAGGACCTGCCACCTCCTGGGGGTAAAGCCAGGAATTCCTGAGAAGTCATGCAAACAGGTAACTACCATCTATTCATCTATTCTTTTGCTTTCTTTCTTCTGTGTTCCACTGATGTTGTATGATTCTACTAGTGAATTAAATAATATGAAAATGAGTTCCAGTGTGTTAGCAGAGAAGTCTTTGGTTGTAGGATCAGGGTTTCAAATGGATGCCAGGGTTGGGGTGGGGGTCTGCCCAGAAGCAGCACATAGCTGTAGTACCCAAATACCCAGGAGATAGGGCCCCAAGGCAAGCCTCATCTCCTTTCTTAGACCCTTACTACCTTCCTCTGGGAAAAATAGCCATGTCTTCCCACAGCCTGTTATGACTGCCAAGTGACCACGCCTGATGCTTAGAAAACTCAGTAGGTGAGAATAACTATTTATGCTGGTAGTATAAATAATATGCTCTGGAAAAGTATAATACAGAGCAAGTGTTTAATAAATCATGGCTATTTTTGTTATGGCCATAATTTATGACGTAACTACTGCTTACACTTATCTAAAGCCACGCTGTAATGGATTAGAAGATTGGAATTTGGGGTGGTGTTTGCCTTGAGAGAGCTTTGCTTTTCTCTAACTGATGACAGTATGCTGTCATATGGGTTGATCTGAGAAATCCTTGGATAAAGAGGATAATTTTTACCGTGGGTGCAAAGACGCTGGAGAGAGAGGAACGCATCATGGAAGAGCAGGACACCACAGTGTTTAGGGAACCAAGAAGGTAAAAGCCTTTCAACATCCAGAGGAACAAAAGGATTCCCTGAAGCCATCGCATCCGCTGAAAGAGAACATAGCAGGTCAGGGTGTCATGGCAATGACAGGAAGGTGCGGAGGCGCGCGCACACCCGTGGGCCATGCGTGGTCCTTGATTTGGTGGAGTTATACAGACCGTGAATCTCCCAGGGACATGAAGTGTGTCTGCAGAGGAGAACAAGCCAGAAGCAGGTGAAAGTTCAAATTAGAACACATTTCCAGGAAAATTGAGTCTGAATTCTGGCCTTGCCTTTTTCTGTAAAGATCAGGATAGTGAAGGCCTGGTCATTTCCCCCTCTGAGCCTCAGTCTTTTGTATTGCAAGAAAACCACCACTATGCAGGTGGGAGGTGACAAAGAAAATGTACAGTGCACATTACTCATTCTGTTCCTTCCCTTGATGTACAGAATGTTTTACAGATTACTAACACTTTTCATACAGATTTAAAATTTTTAATCCTCATAAAAAATAGAAGCACTCTTGTTTTATACCTGTAGAGTTTATGGCTCTGATAAATGAAGCGATCAGAAAAAAAACAAGAGACGTAGCAGACCAAGGTCAACCTCCCTGTGTGGATCCAGCACCTGTATGCACACCCCACAGACCCTTTAAGAAAGCTGCTCACCCTTTTAAAGTGGTCTCATTTCTCTTTTTTTCTTAAAGAGAGAAGGACAGTGAGAGACAGAATCAATTTTTATTTAGTTTTTCACGTGGCTTTCATTGCTCTGATACTTAATTGTGTATGTGGTGCTGGGATTTGAACCTGTGTCCTTGCACATGCCAGGCAAGTGCTGTAACCATCGAGCCACCACGCCAGTCCCAGGGGCTCATTTCTAAAGAATGCTTTTGGATGTTCTCATCAAGATGATAAATTGAAGAGAAAGAAATAGAAGCTGGTTATTAAAAAATGTACATGAGCAAAGGGTGAAAGTTTTCTGCTTGTTTGAGAAAAGGTTGACAATGAACTCTGACAATCAAGGCCCATACAAGCTGTGGGAGGCTTTCACACCTCTGGGTCCCTTCAGAGCAGGCAGGCATGGCTGTGCTGGGAAAGAACAGGGATGATAAGGACTACAGCCTGCACCAGCCAGGAGAAATGAAATGTGAGCGACGGGTGGAATTTCAGATTTTCTAGCTCTTACATTTTAAAAATTAAAAGTTAACAACGACATTTATATTTTAAACCAATATATCTAAAAATGTCATTTTTCATGTATTGAGATTTTCATACTAAATTTATGAAATCCATCAAGTAGTTCACACTTAGAGCACCTCTGAGTTTGGAGCAGCCACATTTTCAGAACTCAGCAGACGCATGTAGCTAATGACTATGAAATTGGACAGCACATTTATGAACTCCCTATGGGCAGAGTGGAAAGGACCCCTTTCTGGCCTCCATTTGATTTGAGGGATACCATAAAGTCCTCTTAGGTGATACTATATAACTTTCACTTATACGATAGCCACCATGCCAAACTGTGTGCTTGAGGGGTACGTACACATATTGTGTATGTATGAACTCGCACACACACACATATATATATTCACACACAACTGCTAGCAAAAGCCTTAGGTGGTATATCATGGTCCTACCTTTTTAGGACTTGAAGAAAGGTTAAGTAACTTACACAAAGGCACATGGCTGAAGAGGAGCAAGGACAGACAACCAAGTATGTTCAGCAACACATTTTAGTAGGTGCTAAGTGCTTCCAGGAGAGGTCCCCGGGTGGCCTTGGCTGACCCAGCTTTTCCACTTCTCCTGCTTGTATTTCTTAGAACAATTAGAATGAGCTATGAATGTAACAGCCTGAGTTGGAGAGGAATTGTTAGGAATAGCCCGAGTTCCGTTCTCATCCCTCCTAAAACAGGATGCCTTTCACTTTAGCCCAGCATGTCATGCTGCCCCAGGCTGTAAAACCTAGGGCAGGCTGCTTTGCAGGGTCCCTCGGCTGTGCTGTGATGTGGGGGCGCACATACAAACAAGACTCCTGGGCAGTTTCCTAAGCCTTGCAAGATGGGCTTAGCATGAAAGCTGGGGTTCTGTTGACTGTTCTGCCTGTCTCTGAATGACAAGATTGCTTTGCCTGACTTGTGTGCGAGTTCTGTCTTACCAGACCCAGGCAGGCTGTAGAAACTGCAGCCCAAAATGCCGTGGCAGAAGTGCCTGGACCCCTATTCCTGGGGGTTGTTGTGGGGATGAACTTTGCTATCCTCCAGGCAGTGGGAGTCCTCTGCTAGGACTGGCAATGTGTACAATGAACCCACTTCACAGTGCCACAGGGATGAGGGCTAAAGTGAGGAGGGAGGACAGGAACAGGGTAACGTTTAATAATGGCTTGAAGAGGTGTGGGATGTGCAGATGACTACCTGGGTTGTGCCCAGTCTCAGGAACCACGAGCTGAGCTCAGGCACTATGGAGAGTGCAGTGAGGTTTTAGAAGTGCTTGGTTCTCTTGCCTGCCTAAGAGGGCTCAGGACTGTACTCATAAAGCTGAAGTTCTAGTGACATTTGCCAAAAAAAGACAATTTGCATTCTTTTTCTTCAGAAGAAAACCTGTGTGTGGGCACCCAGGTTAGTGGGTTTCTGGCACTTGCAACAAGATGACCTCTGAAAATGCATAGGTGCAATGTTTAGCCAGGAAGCGAGGGTCGTGCCCCAGTGCAGGAAGATCAGCAGTCTGATGCCACCCAGGCCTCCCACACAGCAGACAGGAGAGCCAGGTCAGGGCCAGGTCACAGGAGGAGCAAGAAGAAGGTAGAGGGAAAGTGGCAGCACTGGGTGGGAAGGAGCAGAGGTATAGGGCAACTGTTTGGGGACCTACTTGTCTTGGAGATGTGAGGCTACTTCAGGCTGTGCAGTGGCCCTGGGGGCCCCTAGGTGGATGGAAATGGAGGACTAGGGAGGCCTGTGGGTGAGGGAAATATAACAGGACAGCATGAAGATGTAACAGGAGAAGGCTTCCACAAACTCACTGCAGCATAAGGCAGGTGGTGGTGGGATCCTGGCCTGTGGCACCCCCTGTCTAGGGCCTGCCTAGTCATAGTCCCTACCTGCGGCCCTGAGTCCTCCACCATACCTGATTCCACAATGCCATCAGACTGAGGTCCATAAACACCTGACAAAATCCTTTTTGGAACTGGTCAGTGATGTCCCCAGCAAGGATGGTGAGGTGGCTGGAGGCTGTGTAGTAGGCAAGGGTCACTCCAACCACCGAGAGCTGCAACACAGAGAGAGAGAGGGGTAGCTCAGCCAGCTCCTGAGGAGGGCATGCCTGGCAGCCCATGACACTTGGTTCATGACTTGACTGCAAGAATGTTTGACAGACATGATTTGAAATGTGGTTTTGGCATCAACAGGATAGAGGGAGAAACTGCTATGATGTTGGAAGTAGCTAGTGTATAATGACTTCCATTAAAATTACTTTTTTTTTTCAGACAAAAACACATTACTGGTTTTGTTTTACATAGATAAAATGACTTAAGGGAGCTTACCTCCAGCCAACTCCTTGGTTTTTGCCAATAGTTGAGGAAACCCTCCTCAACCATGCTGTATACTTGAGAGCAGAGGTGAATCAGGTTGAATACCAGGAAGAAGAGCTGGAGGGGGAATATAAACAGGCAAGAAAAATGAAAATTCAAATATAGTGTTTCTTTTTCTTTTCCTTTTTTCCATTTTGGTAGCAGCAATTGAACCCAGGGGTGCTTAACCACTGAGCCACTTCCCCAACCCCTTTTTAAATTTTTTTATTTTGTGACAGGATCTCACTAACTTGCTTAGGGCCTTGCTAAGTTGCTGAGGCTGGCTTTTAACTTGTGATCCTCCTGCTCCAGCCTCCCAAGCCACTTGGATTATAGGTGTGTGACCCCACACCTGGTTTATTGTTTTTTAAAACTCTAAACTTCTTGTTGCTGATCACCTTTGAATAGACATGATGTAAGTCACTTTCTAACCCTGTAGCATTTGAGAATGAACTTGTCCTGCTATAGGCTCTGGGGAAGTGATACCTCTTCACATGTCAAGTGCTCATAGAAACCCAACTATGCCAGGTGTCAGGACCAGCAAAGGGCACCACAGGCATCAGAACCATGCTATAAGTGTCCACTGCTGAGATCAGGCCTCCTAGCCTTCACACCGGCCCAACCAGACCTTCCTCAGCACCACTCAAAACAGTATTTCCATATATACATGTATATATACACATGAAATATGATATATATGTGTTAAAATTTTTGACCAAATAAAGTCTTTAAAAGCTCCTGATAAAGTTATTACAGTGGCTTTCTCATCAGTGATAAATTACCCATATATTCACACCTTCATACATTTGTGCATTAATCCAAATTTCAGATTATTCATAATTTATAGGGGATTGAGGGGATTGAAACCCATTAGCAGAGGCTTCATGCATTCCTCTCTGTCCTTTTTTGGAGCTGTGTGCCTATGCCCCATGGTCCACTCTAAGAAGCTACCAACATATCAGAACAAAGTTCTCTTTAGGTGTTAATGGAAGGTGTTAAATAGTAGCGCTGTGCCATGTCACACTGGAACCTGAAGCCAAAGGAAAAATCAGTACAACTGATCTTTCTGTTCCGAAATCTTTTTTTTTTTTTTTTTTGTATCAGGTGCTTAACCACTGAGCAACATTCTCAGTCCTTTTGATTTTTTATTTTGAGACAGGGTCTTGCTAAGTTGCTTAGGGCTTTTTTTCAAGTTGCCAAGGCTGGCTTCAAATCTGTAATCTTCCTGCCTCAGCCTCTTAAGCCGCTAGGATTGCAGGCATATGCCACTGTACCCAGATGGAATCTCACTATGTATTTACCCTGGTGCTTGTTTGTTTTGCTACTGATGCTTTAAAATATTGCGCTGCACTACTGCTCATGTTGATTACTGACTTTTTTGGTAGGTGAGGCAGGTGCCTCCCTCTCCTAGACTCTGCGCAGTCCACATGTGCACAGCTCTGAGCTCCCCTTACAGAATCAGTCTTGACTGTCACTGAGCTGCCCCTACGTTCCAAAACCTCTTGGGATTCCCCCTCTCCACACTTGAGGCAAAATAAGCTTGATGGAAGTGACAGCAGGACTCAATTCTTTGCAGCAGAGAATCTAAATAAGACCCCAAACCAGCAAAGTTTCTGAGGAAAGGCTCAGGACGATGACCTCTGGTGCTTCCCACTATTCCGGGCAGCTACCGAGCCACTCCACCTCACCCAGAATCCTGATGCAATGGACCAAAGCCTGGAGTCCCCCAGGTTCATCTGATGCTGGAGCTTTCTATGTGTCTGTGTTTGAAGATGGGGTCTCAAAGGAAGTTACTAAGATGAACTGAAGGTCTGAGGGTGGGGCCCTATAGGATTAGTGTCCTCATATGAAGAGATGCCAGAAAGCCCACACTCCTATGCAAAGAAGGGGCCAAATGAGGACAGTGAGAAGGTGGTTATCACCCAGGAAGAAGGCCTTCACCAGAACCCGACCCTCCTGGCACCCTGATCCTGAACCTCTAGCCCCCAGAACTGTGTTAAATAAATCCTGGTTATTTAAGCCTTTTAGCCTTTGTATAGCAGTCCCTTCCTTATCAGAAGGGGATACATTTCAAGACTCCCAGTGGGTGTCTGAAGCTGTAAAGAGTACCAAATCCTAGGTATTCTATGTTTTCTATACATTCACACCTATGGTGAGGACTGATTTATAAATTCAGCAAGTAAGAGATTAACATCAATAATTAATAATAAAATAGAATCATTATAACCACATACTATAATAAGGTGGCTTAAAATTCATGAATTGTTTATTTCTGGAATTTTTCATTAAATATTTTCAGACCACAGTTGACTATGTGTCACTGACACTGTCTTAGGAGTCTTAGGGGACTAAGACTGATGTAGATATTAGCCCTGTTCTTCTTGTGATGAACTTAGTACATCCACACGGCTCTACATCTGTGTTTGCCTTGTGCGTGATGATTGCTGTCTTCTTCATTTCATGTTCAACATCATGAAGCCTGCCACGTGCAGGAGACCTGACAAGGGCATGGGTGAGGTGTGGGCCCTTGTAGTGTGTCGTCCTGCCAGGTGGGGGCGCCTACCCAGGGCCCCACTCCCCCACCCCTGTTGGTCCAGGAAGCCAAGTGCAGGAGAGCTCACCTCAGGAAGCACAAGGGAATACCGCAGGGTGGAGTCTCCGCGGAATATGCTGAAGGACTCTACCAGTGTTGAGGGGACGAGATCCCCAGTGGGGAGGACCTCCACGCGCAGGGTCACACTTGTGAAGAGTCGGGTTGGAGGGTTGTAGAGGGTGAAATGCACAGACACGGCCTTGGTGCTGTGGTCAATCCATCCACTGGCCCTGAGGGTGGTCAGGGCCGCCTGGGCTTCAGGCCTATAGAGTAGCATAAGTTCAGAGGGAGCATTAGCAGTCAAGCTTAGAAGTCTACAGAAAAATCCAGCCACCATGCCCTGCTGGGAACAACTAATGGAAGTCTTCACAAGGACTAGCAACACCCGGGCTTCAGAGGGCCCTTCTGCATCTTAGGGACCTGGACCCCAGCAGCTCACTGTTCCTCTCCCGTGCTCCCCGCTCTTCCCTGTGGCAACCAGAGGGGCCCGCAGCCAGGATGGAAGCTTCCATTCCCCACCTGTATGATGTGAGGCAGAGATCAATATCCCTCCCCAAGCACTCTGGTTCATTCATTGTCCTCTTTTTGCAATGGACTCAATTGCCTGAAAGAAACCACTTTTTATGAATCCAGATTTAGTTAAAGTTAAGTCGTTTCTTTTTTAAAGTTTTTTTATTCTTCAAAGTGCACATTACTGTAAATGCATAGACTTCCTGCAGCTATAGCAGAGTCCCATCCTGGTATGGGTGAGGGCCACTCAGGGAGCCAGGGTGGTGGCAGTGGGCAAAGGGATCCAGGGGGATCAGGTGGACCACCTGACCATGGGCCTGGCCATAACGTGGGTGATGTTTGTATGTGCTGGAACCTCTGCCCATCTGCATGATGTGGCACAAATAAGGGGAGGAATTCTACAGATGGGGAGGAATAAATGAGGTCATTTAAACACCTTGCTCAGCACAAAGTCAGTGCAGGACAAATGTCCACTCTGCTCCATGACCTCTGGAGGCTCTATCAACCACTCTTTGAAAGCATTCTGCTCTGTCCTCCCCTGTGTGCAGGCCTGAGGCTGAATTCTGTGAACCCTGAAGTGGAGCTGTTCATCATTTCACAGTAATAACAAGTCCTGCATAGGTCCTGGCAGTGCTGGGTCTGTCTCTGGAGCCTGCTGCTCCTGATGCAGATGTGCCATGTCCAGCGGTGCCTGCGCTAGGAGCTGCCCAGCCAGCTCAGATGAATGCTGATCCTGACTCCCACTGACCTTGTTCTGCCCAGGCTGAGCACGCAGTCCTCTTTCCTCAACTCCCAGGCTCTGGGACCGCTGGGGGTCACATTTTGGTTCTCAAATCCTCCAACTGCAGGGCTGCATGTAGGAAGAGAATCTTCCCTGAGTTCTGAAAATGGCCTGGGAGACTGTGGAACAAATGACCAATCAGAAGAAGCAACTGATCACTGTTTCCAAGTCCACCTGCGTTCCGGGGTTCCCAAGTCCTGTGTGCACATAATGCAACAAGGGCTCTGCTCCCCTTCCAAGGACCATTCTATAGTCTCACAGTGTCTGGGCTCTAGCATGAGCTAGAGGGATCAAGGCTCTACCCACTGAAGGCCAGCACTTGAACTTCTCGCAGTCCAAGGCTTGGACAGATGCAGATCCCATTGTGGGATGATACAGGTAAAATGTCCATCTTGAGACCCCTCCACCATTAGGAAAAAGTAAGTGAATTTTCTATTTTTAGAGGTTTAGATTAAAATTCTTTCTTTAGCCTAGAATATAAGATCTCTAAGGCCAAACAGTGAACCAAGCAAACCTGTAGCAGAATGCTGAGTCTAAAAGAGGTATTTGGGAGAGGTTGGCAAGGGAAGAAGGAAGGTCAGGTTCCTACTCTCCCCAGCCCTGGCACCTGACACTTTCAACTCTCCCCCCAGTGCTCTGAGAAGTTAAACAGATCTGCCAGTTTCTTTCCCCAGTGGCTCCCAGGACTTTTCTAATTCAGCTTTTCTGTAGAAGTAAAAGAAGGAGAGCATCTTACCTTGCATACACTGCAGGGAGGAACCTTTAGCTGCTTAATTACTGAAGTGCCTAGTAGGTAGCACTTTCCACCAAGGGCTCCGGGCTAGAGGACAGAAAGATTCAAAGGTGAGTGTTGTAAACCTCAAATGCCACCAGTGAGTAGGGCTAAAGAGGTGGGGGGATGCTGGGAGTAACTGTGGCTACTCAGAGGCCACCGTCTTTCTATCTCAGAACCTTCTAAGGATGCAACCAACATTCTGAGAAAGATTCCATCTCCAGCTTTGTCCTGAAAGGGCTAGCATCATTCAAAAGCTGTCTTCATAATTTACATCTCACAAGAATGATCTATTTAAAAAAATGATCTATTTTTATCTTTTTCTTGAGGTTCAGCACTGCCATCATCCCATGAAATGATAGAGAAAATGAAAGGAGAAAGTGTTTGAGGAATGCAGGACAAAGATATTTTATCTTTAAAAGGGGAGGGAGGAGAAAATAACATGTGAGTGAAGAATGGGATTATACAAAGAGCACATTCACTTTTTCTTCCAAACTCAGGACCAGCTGTGCCCTTTTCTGGAAGCTGCCTTGATGCCCTGTCTTAGCCTTGTGCTCCTCCCTGCTCTGAGGTGCTCCTTGCACCCCTTGTCATGCTATTTCACATACTGGACTAGAATCTTCCATCTCTGCCCGGTGTCTTCCAGACATGCCCCTGTTTCTGGTTCAGCTGGGCAAGTGTAGAATGTGGAGAATCCCACAGAGCCCAGGAGGGCAAAGTGGGAGGAGTAAATGGGCTCTGGACAGGGAAAGTAACGGGGTGCTCTGTCGGCCACGGCACCCATAGAGCAGAGCCACAGAACTCACACCCACATGGGCATTCAGGAACCTACACAGAGCCATAGTTCCACCTACTAACATGTGTTTCCAGGATGATGTACAGTGGGAGGGAAAGGAAAACCCACCTGAGCCCTCTGCGTCCCAGCTGTGGAGGGGCCTCCTGGGTGCAGCCCGTCCAGCAATGTGCTCAGACTCCAGTCCCACCAGTCCTCTGTGCTTCTCAGGCCCTCAAGGGAGTGTCTGGCATTTCTTCATTCAAGAACAAAAGCAAGGGAAAAAAAGTTATTTCTGCATCCAGAAGAACAATCAAAATTGAGAACAAAAGTGAGTTTTTCTCTCTGCCAATTTTTAATTTCAGGTTCTCTGCTGGAATTAAACCAAAGTCATCCATACCACGAGGCACAAAACCTGGAATTCCATTTGCTCCTCAGTGGCAGGAAAGAAAGGGGAATAGCAGGAAAAGCGCTTGGTCATTTGCTCATTCATTCACTCAACAAACGTTCCTGTGGAACTACTAAGTGCCTGACACTCTTCTAGGCATCGGGGAATGGAAAATCAGATCCCTGCCCTCGTGTGGGGAAATGAACAGCAAATAAGATGGTGCAAACTGCAATGGTTCACCTTGAGGATTTTTTTTTTCTTCACAATGTTGGAAAAGCAAACCATCCAACCACCCTGTTGCCCACTTCCAGCAGTTTTCAATAAAAACCATAGACATTCAACATTTTATTATAAGCTTTGTGTTACATGGCATTGCCCAACAGTAAGCAAATTTAAGAGCTCTTAACACATTCAAGGAAGGCTAGGCTAGACTAGAAGGCAGGTGGGTTAGGCAGGTGGTATTACGTATGTTCTGACTGAGGGTGCTTTCAGTTTATGAGGGCTTTATCAAGACATAACACCATGCTCTTCAAGGAGCATGTGCATAAGCAAAAATATAATATAAGTGATAAATATGAATGAGGGGAAAATTAGGCAGGAACGACAGATAACAGGTAGGAAGTGGCAGGGTGAGCAGGTGGAGGACTTAGTTCAAGTGGCTGAAGAATATATGAGGTGACCGGTCAGCAAAGGTCTGAAGGCCATAAGGGAGGAGCCTAGTGGTCATCTGAGAGAGGGCGTTCCAGGGTGGATGGGACAGCAGAGCAAGCCATATGCCCAGGAGGTTAGAAGTGTGGTGGCCAGTATGGCTGGTGCAGAGGGTGCCAGACACCTAGGCTAGGGCACAATCCTCGCTATGCTGCCTGGTGATAGGACATGGTGCTTAACCTGCTCACAGGATAGATGAGTGCTGGATGAGAAGGCACATAGTAGGGCACCAGCAAACACCAGTTTCCAATTAACTGCTTCTTCTATGGTTTGGGGAAACAACCTCACATATGCTAGGCAAGCGCAGAACCACTGAGCTGCACCTGGCTTGTCCAATTAGTTTCTTTATTATATTTATTAGATTTCTGCTTCACTCTCTTCCAGGATGGAGCATGAAATTAATTTCAACCATCAGAATGTATCATTCTCAGCACACTCAGACAATGCAAAAGAACCACAGGGCTGCCGTTGGCAGCATGATTTAGCTCTGCACCGTAGCCAGAGCGAAAGGAAGGGAGCAAATGTTCCTGGGAGAGCAGAGTCCTCCCACCTAGCTCCAGAAACCTTTCTCATGCTATGGACACTGAGTAAAGGCAAGGACATGGAGATAGGGCAAATCAAAATGGGCCTGATGTAGCTGTTTGATCCAGATCTTTCTCCATGAAAAAGGGAGACCAGCAGATTTCTCAGGGACAGTGATTCTGTTGGAAAATGATAAGATAGAGAAGGGCATAAACTCAAGTCATCCAAGTACACACAAGTTTAACTGTCCTGCCTTTTTCAGCAGCCAAGTCCAGACTCCTCCAAAGCATGAACTGAAGATCAGTTCTTCATTGGTGACCGTGACCTTGAGAAATTACACTTGGGAGCAAAGTTGGGCTACACAGACAGGGGTGCCTGACAGCCAATTGGGCACATCTCATTCCTACTCCACATTCAGGGACATCATCTTGGAAGCATGAAATAGACAACAGTGGGAATATTTACGCTATGGAAATTGGCAGGCAGATGCTATAAGCAAGTTTCCTTTTTCTCCAGAAAGAAAAGATAGTTAACAATTGGCCAGCACACCACAAAGACCATGTTCTCAGGTAACAGTTGGAGCAGATATTCCATTGGTGATTGAGGTCAGCTTTCGGAAATAATTGAGAAAAAAAGTTTTAAAACCTTTGAAGTGCTGATATAGTGGTGCACACCTGTAGTCTCAGCAGCTCTGGAGCCTGAAGTAGGAGGAATGCAGGTTCCAGACCAGTCTCAGCATTTCAGCAAAGCCCTAAGCAACTTAGTGAGACCTTGTCTCAAAATAAAAAAAAAAAACAGAGGACTGGAGCAGTTGCTCAGTGGCTTCTGCACTTGCCTGGTAACCATGAGGACCTGAGTTCAAACCAGCACCACGTACACAATGAAATGTCAGAGCAACGAAAGTCACATGAAAAACTAAAATTGATTCTCTCTCTCTCTCTCTCCCTCCCCGCCCCCCATCTTTAAAAAGAAAAGAAATAAAGGCCAGGGATGTGGCTCAGTGGTTAAGTGTCCCTGAGTTCAATTCCAGTATCAAAAAAGCAAAAAGCAAAACAAAAACAAACAAACAAACCAAAAATAAATAAAAAACCAAACTTATAGGCATGAGAAAATTGGATAGTATAAGAGGAAAAGAAATCAAGAACAAAGAAAGGCCATTATCATAAAGGTTAATAGAGAGATGCAAAGAGTCTCAGCTAACAATTAATACATACTATTAATATGTTCAAATATTTCCATAGCATGGGGAAATAAATGTCTACTGAGCGAATTTATCTGACTGGTTTTATTTCCTTTTCTTACAGACAGATCATCTCCCATCCATGCACATATTGGTCTTCATTGGTTTTGCTTATTTAGAGCCTAATCTGTGCAGGCCACACATTGGGTGCTTGGTTCTCAGCTCTTCCCTTCTCTGAAACCTTGGTCAGACTGTATATCCAACACAGAGTAAGTTGAAGACCTACCAAAGCATCAAGAGGGTGGGACGAAGAAACAGTGAGGCACAGCAATGTCTATGCAGAGAGGCAGAGATGGGAACAAAAAGCAAACAGATAGAGCTCTGCAAATATTCATAACCCTAGGGGAAGGAAAACATGAGAGAGGAGAAGCATGAAAGAGAGGGAGGCAGGACTGGAACTAGATGACCCTTAATTTTTAAGACAGAAGTGTTTATAATCTGTTCTTGGAAGCACGATTATTTCACAAATAAATTGATTGTACACTTATCATCTTATATGCTCCATAGTCTGTGTTTTTACAAAATAGAGTAATACAAATTCTATGGCCATGTTGGTTTTTTCCCCAGCACTGGGGATTGAGCCTTGAGCCTCTCTCGTGCTAGGCAAGTGCTCTGTTCCTGGGCTGCATCCCTAGGCCAAGTATGGCTTTTGAAGGACTGTTCTCACTGTCTGACACTTGCCCCTGTTGGGATAACATGAAAGAGGCTAAGTCAAGAAGGATCTGAGTGAGACCCAGGTTGAAACGTCCCACACCCAGACTGAATTCATCTCACACACATTCCTGGCACGCTGGAGTTCAGGTAGTGAACCAAAGGAGCCAAGAAGATTCTGGCTCTGTCTGTACAACAATTATATAAATTACAACAATTATACAAACCAGGCCTACAAAGCTAGCTAAACAATGCAAGAGATAAAATCAGCAGCCATTTTCCATTCCTGGCAGTGGGAAGAAGTGCTCTTTTAATTTTTTGGTGTTTTATTTTTGTCTTAATTTACTTGGAATTTTATAAAGACCTTATTGAGTTCAGAAACACTTCATTTGTCACTTAAATAAGACAGAATCCAATAGTTTGATAACTTTTTGTGAAGACACACAAACCCAGGAGCCAAACTTCTTCACTTTACATTTGAAAATTCCATAGCCTAGAAAGGACTGCCAGTCACCTAGTAGTCAAAAAAGAGTCAGGAGAATGTCTCTGAGTTCCCTTTAATCTATTTCCCTCCAGGCCTTTAGCTCCTCCCCCCGGAATGTTACAGACAACAAACCCTTGGGAGCTGTGGACGTTTCAGGATTAGGTAGGGGTAAACTGGGGTGGGCGTGGGGTGGGGACAGGAGGTGGGGTAGTGGGGTGAGGCAGAAGGTCCGATTTAAACATTCCAGTAGGAAGCCGGACACTGAGTTTTCCTGCCTTGTTACCAGACCATCCAGAGGCAGTGAGGTTTCCTATCCTTGGAGGAATCATAATGTCTCTGAGAAACTATGGGGGTAACAGTTGAGTGGTTCATCTGAGCACACTGGTTTCATGCATGTAGGAGAGATCTCACAAACATTATCTCAGCTGTGATATTTCTGACTTGAATACCAAGAAGCAACAATTCATATGAGAAACATGTCAAATAATGCTGACTTTATGAAATGGGAGATAAAAATAAATAAATAAATTAGCCAAAGTCAGCAGTTTTTCAGATTTCCATTTCCAGAGAGTACCTGAAATTGTCACTTTGTTTTGCTCACAGTGCCACCTACTGTCACCATCTGTGTACCAGCCCAGAGACCTAAAGGCTCTGACTTTAGAGACCTAAAGTCAGTTAAAAATCACGGCTGCTTTTCCAAGTGGGGAGGCAGAAAACATGACTTAGGTTCACTAAAAGAAGGCTCAGCAGTAAAAGTTTGGATTATTGCACTATGGAGAATCTAGATTCAATGACCTGGAACTTTCAGGTCTTAGCATATTAGTGAGTCACAAACTAACAATGGGAATGACATTTACCAGTCTTTATCTGACTGGGTATCAATAATCCTCCCTCTTGCAGAAGATAAAAATAAATGATCTTAAATAATAGATGAAATCATATGAATTTTCCAGTCACTTGCTCCTGCCCCAACAACAGTGACAAAAATGTTTGTATCAAATTTAATTACTTAGTCAAGGCAACAGGTTCATAGAAATGCTGTAGAAATGTGCTTTAAAATAAACTCTGGAACACAGAGAAATGTTTTACTTCCTATTATTGAAACCATTCTGAATATCCACTCATTCTGTGAACCTCAGAATTCAAAGTCACACTGCCTTGAAAAAATTTTCAGACAGAATGCTTTCAGTAGGTGAAATAAAGTCCAAGCATGGATTGAACAACAGCTTTCAATGAAAAATAAATGCTAGATTTAAATGCATACATTGGTTACAGTGTGCACACCAATTTCAGGGATGTTAAACCATGGAAAACAAAAATAGCTTGACAGTGCTATGGGTATATGCTTTTGTCTGGGGACATCAAAATGATTTTTCTGCTTTACAATTGTAAATTTCTTCATTTTTATTGCTGATGAAACTCTGTATTTATTTTCAGTACTGGGGTTTTAACTCAGGGGAGCTCTACCACTGAGCAATCCACCTCTTTTTATTTTTCATTTTGAGACAAGGTCTCACTAAATTGCTGAGGCTGGTCTCTTAACTTGTGATTTTTTTTTTTTAAGAGAGAAGGACAGTGAGAGAGAGAATCAACTTTATTTAGTTTTTCATGTGGCTTTTGTTGCTCCAACACTTCATTGTATATGTGGTGCTGGGATTTGAGCTAGTGTATTCGTGCATGCCAGGCAAGTGCCATAACTGCTGAGCCACCGCTCCTGCCCCAACTTGTGATCTTTCTGCCTCAGCCTCCCAAGTACCTGGAATTACTAGAAACTGTACTATTTTTCCTTTTAATATTTATTTGTTTACTTTTGTACTGGGGATTGAACTCAGGGGTGTTTAATCATTAAGCCACATCCCCAGTCCTTTTTATTTTTTTTTTATTTTGACACAGGGTCTTGCTAAGTTGCTTAGGGCCTCACTAAGTTGTCAAGGCTGGCCTAGAACTTGTGATCCTCCTGCCTCAGCCTCCCCAGTCACTGGGATTATAGGCATGTACCACTGCGCCTGGATAAACTACTATTTTTAATAGCAGGAAGAAACAAATGAACACTTGAGAAATGGTAGAGAACTTGAGGGAGTATTATAGACATTTTGAAACTGAATGTCACATTCAATAAGAATTGCAACTAAAACTTGTGGTTGAAGAGCTCTAATGTCTTCCACAAAGAGGAAACTGTAAGACCCAGTTTTGGCCTAGACCTCAAAGTGCCTTGGAATTTCCTTATTCTACTGGTTACCAACAACGAAAAGGTAGGAACAAGCCTGAGTTTGGCAAATAGTAGCCTCATATTAACACTGTGAAATAATGTCCAATCAGTCAATTTGACAATCTTTTCCAGATTTCATGTGTGGGACGAGGTTAAAACCCTTCACTGGTCCTCAGTCATTCATGGGTATAATGGACCCACAACGTGGATTAGACCTTCTGGAGGGCTCCCCCTTCTGCCACTGTATCAGAAGATGAAGACATGACATGGCTTGCTCATATAACAAAGCAGAGCTGAGGGATGCTTTTTTGGTGTACGCTGCCCATGAACTAGTACAATAGTTCCCAGATCTACAGGAATCCTTCAGATCTCCTACCTTATAAATTCCTTCCGGATAGTCTGATTGAGAGCATATTCATCTGGAGAGAATTTCCCATATATCATAAACAATAGCAGAAGCAGTGTGAGGATGTACATGGAAACGTCTCTGTAAGAACAGATTTTCAAGTCAGCATCCTCATATGTGTACATATGCCCATGTTCTCCCCTCTGCAAAGCATTTTTAACAGAACCCTTAGAGGAATATTTTTGTGTAAGATATGAGATGTGTTGAGATTCACTTTTATTTTTCTTGCTCATTAAAACCCAATTTTCTCAGGACCATTTTAGAAAAGACTATCCTTTTTGCATTGAATTGTCTTTGTGAAAAAATATTACTTGAGCATATTTGTATGGCTCTAACTATGAGCTCTCTGTTCTCCATTCATCTATGTTTCTGTTTCATTGATCTGTGTGTCTGTTCTGTAGCTGAACACCAGTCTTGGTTTCTGCTGCTACAGTGCATCTTAAAATTGCATAGTGTCAGTCACTTTTCACTTCTTTTTCTTGCCTGGTGCACTGGCTAGGACTTCCTTCCATTTTGATGTTCAAAGAGAGTGAAGAGAAGGGACATCTTTCCTTGGTCCTGATCTGAAAGTGTCTCGCCATATGGAATGATCTTAGGTGAAGTGTTTTCATAGATATCCTTTTCTTTATTATTAGTTTAGCGCTTTCTTCTCTATTTCTAGTCTGCTGAGTTTCAGGGTTCTCTTCTGTCATGAATTAATGTTGAATTTTGTCCAGGGCATTTGGTGCCTCTACTGAGAGAACCATATGTTTTTCCTTATTTAGGATGTTAATATGGTGAATTACACAGGCCGTTTTTCTGCTCATGTCTCCTAATTTGTAAGTGCCAACTGGAACTCTTTTTGGTTGCTTTGTAATTTATTTGTTGAACAAATTGATTCTTTGTGCTGTAGATTTCGCTGTCTTGCTTCCTTATAGTGTTATTTAATGTGTTCTCACTATAAACTATAAATTGTAAAAAAAAACCTTCATCAAATTAAGTTTGAACTCTTTGGGGTGATGGCTTGCCTCAGGGGTGATGCTCAGGAGATGCACAATGTCTGATTATTTCTGTGTCTCTCTCCTCTCTCGTATGTTGGCCTCTGTGGATGAGCAGTGCCTAGATTCATTAATTTATTAAAGGCTGCAAAAATGTTCAGGTTCTAATTCCATTGTTTGCCTTTACCCAGAAGCTGAAATAGCTCAGTGAAGAGAAATTCCCCTTTCCTCTCCTGTGCTTTCACCGGGGTGAAGCTTATTAGGAAAGGCAAGATTGATAACTTGACCTTCTAGTGTTTAAAAAGTGGGTTTCTGACCATTTGCTAACATTAATTGCAATGATGACAGTTTTTGGTGTTATCCTAAACTCATAGCTTTAAATGTACTTCATAGCATTAAATCCATTATAGTTACAATTCTTCATCTGGTGTCAAATTTTCCCATCTTTGACTAACATGAACTCTCTTAAAATTGGCTTCTGAGTCCTTTAGTGATGACCCTTGTTATTTAATCTCTTTCTTGATTGAGAAATGCTCTAGGCCAGCTTGTACATTATCTATCACAGACCTTAAATCAGAAATCCCAATAATTCCTGGCTTTCTTTTTTCTTTTTTGGTGGAAAATGATATTTGTAGACTAGAATCCAGGTGGTAGGTGCTCACTGATATTGGATTGTTTCTAATTCTTTTCTCAGTGGACAGAATTAGAAAAATATTTTTTCCTTTAAAAAACCCACATTATTTCATATCTGTTGTTTTTTTTTTTTTTTTTTTTTTTTTTTTTTTTTTTTTTTTTTTTTTTTTTTTTTTTTTTTTTTTTTT
>PVKS010007499.1:0-15555 GCA_004027875.1 Aplodontia rufa | reverse complement strand
CCTCCTGAGTAGCAGAGATTACAGGAATGCACTAGTATTGGGTTCCTCATGCTTTTGTTAGAGCTGAATACAACTCCTCTGTGTCCTGGGAAGATGTGGGTTATTTCCTAGGCTATTCCCATCACACAAAGCCTTGCATGGATTGTCTCATGCATGGGTGTTCTCAGGTTTTTGCTAATGTGTCTTTGGGGATGATGAGCAAAAAGCTAAGCACATCTGTACTTGTGCTAGAGTCCCAGATTGCCCCATAGAGGCTGCACAGTTTACATTCCCACCAGCATTGTGTGAGAGCACTTTGCCGTAACTCACCAACAGAAGCATGTGGACATGATTTTACTTTCCCAATTTTAATTTGCAAATCTCTAACTATAGGTACAAGTTCTATTGGAATTTCTTTTTTTCCACCAACTATTTGTAAAGCACATTTTTTTGTTCTAACAAGTTGCTGGCCTTTTTTGTTTTTAATCTCTTTCTATATTAAGAATATTACAAATTATTTTGCATATGATATCTTTTTTGCACAAGATTTTTTCTTCTCTTGAATTTTTCTGTAATTAAATTAAATTTGATTTTGTTTTCTGTTTTTGGTTTCTGGATTTTAATTCACAAGAAGGTTTTTTTTTCCTTCTCATAGACCTAAAAGGAATTTCATCATGCTTTTGTTTTTTACATTTAAATATTTGTCTACTTGGAATTTATTTGTGTATAAGACAAAAAGGTTCATTTTTTTTTCATGCAGCTAATTCAATTATTTCAATTCCACTTGTTAAAAATTCCATCTATTCCCCCATATTATAGATGTTGCATTTATCAAAGACAAACTTTTGTACTTGTATTTGGGTCTTTCTCTTGATCTCCTGTTGTGTTTCATGGTTCTGTTATGTATGAACTGAATACATAAACTTTTTAAATAAGGGTTTATTTTAATACCTAAGAAAGCTATCCCCATGTTCTTGCTTTCCTTTCCAGGGTTTTCCTAGCTGTCTATTCATGTTTGTTCTTCCAACCTAACTTTATAATTGATCAGCACCTGCTTAAAGAAATCTGATGGCATTTTATTATATTAAATTCATAAACTCATTTCATAGAGAACTATAGGAAAACATGGTGTGGGGCCCTATTCAAAAACATGACGTGTCCATTTGTTTCTGCATTTGTGTCTTTTAGAACTGGGTTATTGTTTTCCTGTATGTTTTGCACATTTCTCCTTAAGATTATTATGCATGTTTCTTATTGTATTTATTGTATTTTGCTATTTGTTGTGTTATGATAGTCTTTTTCATTTAATCTTTTATCTGACTTGCAATTGTATATAAAGGGCATATTGGATTTTTTGCATTTTAATTTTACAGCTATCTACTTTATTAAATTCTCTTATTGTTTGTTGCCTTTCTTCCTTTGCCATTTTTGTGGAATTTTTCCAGACTTTTAGACATGTCAAATGCCAAAAGAGCTAATACTGCCTCTTTCTGAACCTGCTGTCTCTTGCTGCTTTCTCTGGGCTGCTGTTTCTGGTGTGTTCTCTGCTGGTGGCTTCCCGGCATGAGGCTATGTTCTAGAGACCCTGCTTGGTCAGGTCAGCTGGCCCTGGACTCCAGGCCTTCAGGCCTTGCATTCGCCTGTGAGCTGGAGTGTGCAGAGTGCTCCCAGATGGATGCGCTGCATTCCAAGCAATGACCCTATGAAAGCTGGCCCTGTTCTCAGGTGCTGGGGTACCCGACATTGCCCGCTGCGGAGATGCAGTGCTGCAGGGCCGGGTGCACAGTTGTTTTCTCCACCTATGTGATTTGAAGCTGTCTGAGGGACAACTTGTCCTCTAGTTTTTCTCATGCATGTTTTCTATGGATTGTTGTTTTGGTACTAGGGATTTAACCCAGGTATAAACAACATCACAATCTTTTTCATTTTTTATTTTGAGACAGGGTCTCAGTAAGTTACTGAGGGCCTGGCTAAGTTGCCGACCCTGGCCTTGAGCTTGAGATCCTCCTGCCTCAGCCTCCGGAGTTGCTGGGGTTACAGGTGTGTACCACCACCTCACCTGTTTTTGCTATCTTAATTGCGCTATTTTTATGAGGCGATTCAGAAAGATTAAAAAACTTTAACTCTGCTCTAACTTTTTGGAATTCCTCTCCCACTCACCTTGAAAGTGGATATCCTAACACAACCACAGATCATCCCTTCAGAAAAAGGTTTGCTTTAGAATACATTCCATATTTAAGGGGTGCTGACCATGCTCCACAATGCAACAAAGGGAGTTTTTAAGGAAAAGGGTTGGGGGTACTCTTGTTACATACTTTAGCAATGCCATTTTGGGAAAAAATGTCAGGTAGTCTCAAATCCTTGAAAAACTACACCAGAAATCTTTCATTTTGGCTAATACTCATAGAAGTCTTTTTCAGTGCTGCCATCCAGTGCCTGTCATGAGGTAGGGAGAGGGATGGGTACCATTAATATAAACATGTCAGAGAGGTTTGCCATAAGCATACTGTTTTTTAAGTTGTGTGTTTTACTAAAAAGAAAAAAACATAATTCAAACAGGCTTGGTGTTAAGCATAATATGTTTGTACATATTATAATATTGAATTACTTTAAAATACTTTTCATTGGTCCAAATAATTGGCCTGAGATGAAGTGCAGTGTTTATTTTATAGCTTCCCACAGCCCTGTGTGCCTGGCTGGAGCAGCAGAATCCCAGGTCTGGTGCTAAGAGCAGATGTGCGTGGGATGAAATGTGATCGTGCTCCTGAGTTCGTGCGTGGACACAGGAAGTCTAAGGGGTAAGATGTCAACCAGATTCTCATCATGGGCAGGTTGCAGGACCAAGGTTCTGACTCCCGTTTCCATGCATTCCATGTGCTGTACAGGATGGTGATATATGGAAAAGGATGTTCTCATCAACCCTCCCTAATCCCCGAAGAGAACAACCCTCAAGAATGAACAGCAGCAGAAGGGTGCTCCTTCTGAAAGGGGAATTGGTCCACAGGGCACCCATCCCACCCACATTTGTACCTACCTCAGGGCTGCCTGTATGCGACTCTTTTTCCTCATCTTCTCCCTGGTGACCCTGAGCTGAGCCATGGATGGTGGACGTGCCCAGCGCAGGTGGCGCTGTCGTTGTCTGGCAGCCAAGATCTGTCAGGGATGAGAACCCTGAGACCCTCAGACTGGCAGTGGAAGGAGAAAAGCATTCACCATAGGCCAAAAGTAACGTCATCACTGAGCTTTGCCTGGTATTTGGGAACAAAGAGCTACTTTGTGCAGATAAGGTATACCAGGCTGGGGAGGGGTTTGGAGACAGGGTAGCCCCATTTAAAAGAAACTCTGCTTATGTCCCAGCCAAACTTTTTTTTTTTTGGCAGGAGCTGCAGCTGGGCCACTATAAAGAACAGGTTTACATGGCAGGCATGTCTGCTATTGTCAAATTATGGAAGTAATTATCTTTGGCATTTGCATGGTATCTTCTTTTAGAGATGTTCAAAGTCTGGAAAACCCATTTTAAAGTACAGTCTTAGCAAGAAATGAGCTTTGTTTTTATTTTTTTAAAAGTATTCCTACTTTCATACTATATCTGCTTATGTTCAGGACATAATGGTAGCCAGATAAACTAATCCTTCATTTATTTCTGACTCACACATTTGTTCATTCAACACACATTCAGTGGGAAGACCCTGGGCCGGCTATGGAAGACACACATCTGGAAGCTTGGAGGCAGTACTTCCTCTCGGAGCTGCTGGGCTTTTAAGAAATACATAGCAGTGCAACTGGTATAAAGATGAACCTGGGGACCAAAGCTTGGGGTTGGGATACTCCTTCCGGCTGATGGGTCATCATGAGAAGGGTGAGCACTGCAGCTGGATGTGGGGAAGGTTGGAAGGTAGAGCATTGTTATGGTTTGGATATGAGGTATCCTCCAAAAGCTCCACGTATTTGGAGGTGAAATGATTAGGTCATGAGAGCTGTAACCTGATCTATCCATGCTAGTTTGAATGGACTAACTTTAGGCAGGTGGGGTGTGGCTAGAGGAAGTGTGTCACTGGGGTTGTGCCCTGGAAGGCCACATCTTCCCTGCTGTCCCTTCCCCAAGTCTCTCTTCTACTTCCTGACTGAGTTATCCTCTGCCATGCTCTTCCGCCATGGGCCCAGTGTAATGGATGGTGTTATGGTTTAAAGGTGAGGTGTCCCCCAAAAGCTCATTATGAGATAATGCAAGAAGGCTTAGAGGGGAAATGATTGGGTTTTGAGAGCCTTAACCCAATCAGTGAATTAATCCCCTAATAGGGATCAATTGGGTGGTGATTGTAGACTGGTAGGGTGAGGCTGAAGGACGTGGGTCCCTGGGGGCATGTCTTTGGAGTATATATTTGTCTTTGCTGAGCGGTGGGCACTCTCTCTCTTTCCTTCTTGATTATCAGATCCTGAATTGCTTTCCTCTACTAGACACGCCCTGAGGCATGGAGCTGGCTGTATATGGGATGAGACTTCTGAAACCATTAGCCTAAAACAAACTGGCCCTCCTGTAGGTTGTTGTCAGGTGTTTTGGTCATACTGATGCAAAGCTGACTAAAACAGACATCTTGATTTAAAGGTACTAATAAGATGGGTACAGGTCGGTGATGCCAGCCTGATCCTCAGGATCATAGATAAATCTGACAGAGGAATCTTACCCCTGAGATGAGACAATGGAAAGAGAAAGGACAGAGACATGGGGGGGCACATAACTGCACATGGGGAACATGTAAGAAAGCCTTTGAAGCAGAAAGGAAAGCTGAAGTCTAATAGGTGCTTGGAAAAGCCCAGCAATGCTGCTCCTCAGAAGCCAGACTGCTAGAGGGCAGGGGTGTACCTTATGCCTTGGCCCTGACATCCTTATCTTTAAAGTGGCTGCAGTGATGCTCCCAGCTTCCTGAGATCATATAGGAAACAAACGATACAGTGACTGTAAATGCAGCCTGCCACAATGACCACTAGCCATATGCTCACCGTATATTCTATCATCCAGGCAAGACTAACAGGTGCCAGGGACAGGTCATCTGATGGGGCTGCTTAGCCTGTCAGAGGGCAGTGGGGATGAGCAGAGGGAGACATGGCTTCTGACTGAATGGACTGGGGCTGCAACCTGGGTCATAAGGACCTGTGGCTACCCCACAGCAGAACAGATCAACACACTGCATTTCATGTGTATTCATGTTGACAAAAAGCCTCTCAATTTCTTTGTGGTGGCTGAAAGCCTTTCTCTTTTTCATAGCATCTATGCTGCCTAAGATAATACCATATGTATAGCAGGCAAAATTTAATATAGGAAGGAAAAGAAGGAGGAAGGGAAGAAGGGAAGGACAGAAGGGAGGAAGGAAGGAATGAACAAAAGAAAGGAGTACATTTTCTATGGGACCACTGAAAAGCAAACGACCTAAAAATTTTCCAAAAGCATGATCAGGAATTATGTTTTTCATTTGCTTCAATATTTTAAAATATGGTCATTTCCTTAAGGCTCTGATTTATTGGGAAGGGGCTAAAAGTAAGGAAATAAACCCTATGCATATAACTATCACATATGTGTGTACACAGAGGCATAAGAAATTAAAATATATACCATAGGTCTCCAAAAGTACAACCAAATTTGAACTCACAGCTACAGCTTAGTTCTTCAGAGTACTGTTCATACTGCACTGAAAACCTCCTCACCTTTTCAGCTTCCCCTGCCCAGTCAGAAATGCAGCGGCTGTGAGGAAGGGGAACATGGGTTTTGGAATGTTCTTCCAATTCTGAATCCAGATTCTTGGTTGCTTCATGTAAAGACTCAGCAAAAAATTGGTTGTCGTTTTTTCTTTTCCAAGCAAAACCCAATGCCATGACGCCTATCTGGAGGGAGAGATGTGACAGCAGTGGCTGCTGGCAGCTTTGAGCTGTGTTCCCCCCACAGAACTGTCCTCCTGGTACCTACCTGACAACAGACCTCCATCTCCTGGTTCTGAACCACTCACCAGATTCTGGCCATTCACCGGGCCTGGCCCGGCCCCAGAGACTTACGTTCCCTGAGGCTCAGATTCCTCAACTGAAAAGTGGGGATAGAGGTGGTTCCTTCCTCCTGGGATTTTTATGAGAACTGAATAACAGGATGAGCACCTGTGGGGCTTAGCACAGAGTCTAGCTCCCTGTTTTTTCTCACATCTTTTTTCTTTCCCACTTTTTTTATTGGTGCATTACAGTTGTACATATCAGTGGGATTTTTTTTATTACACCTTCATACATGTATATGATAAATAACATAATTTAGCCAACAACTCTCCCCAGCGCTTCCCTCCTCCCTCACCACCTCCCACCCCCTGGTCCCTTTCTTCCTCTGATCTCCCTTTGATTGCTGTTATTATTATTATTATTTTACTTTTCCAGTTTTTATTGACTGCATGGGAAGTATTTAGTATCTTAGAGGTGCAAAATATACTTTACTCTTTTTAATCCTCCCTTTTCCCCTTTCTCCTTCCCTCCCATCCTTCCTCCCCCTCACCTTCTCTTTCTTCTACTCTACTAGAGTTCCTTTAGCTGCTCTCTTAATTTGTATTTGAAGGGTTCTTTATATAATCTTATTCTTCCCTCCCTCTTTCCTTTATTGTAATTTAGCTTCCATATATGGGGGAAAATATTCAACTTTTCTCACCACATCTTAAATCAAACTATAAGAAAAGAAATACGCTACCCAAACTCAGCCTCTGTTTCTCCTCCTGACCCAAGTGCACCTCTCTCTCAGAAGGAATGTCTTACCATGAGCGGCTGGGTGACCAGCACGCAGCAGATCACAGAGAGGGACAACAGGTGCAGCCACCGCACACACTGGGCCGCGACAAACCTGTCCAGTAGAGAGTAAAGTCAGTCAGCCCTCAGGGGAGCAAACCACCACGGTCACTGTCACCTAAGCATGGGGACACAGGAGTTCACCATGTTGAGACCGTGAGCAGGTTGGGGCTGCTAGACATGGCACTGGGTCTTTGTGCCTCCCCCCTGAAACTGCTCAGTGGCAAGAGAGGAAAATCCAACACATGACAACAGAACAGAGAGGGGAGTGCAGGAACTGGGCATTTGACATGAGGACAGCTGCACCCAGAGGATGCGGTGGGGACAGAACTGCACTTAGTACTTCATCTGCCTCCTTGGACCCCTGCATTAAGTACTCTGAGTATCTGAATTTTACAGGTAGGCAATGAGGCACGGACAAGGCTCAAGCGCCTGGTCCGTCCTCACAGTGATTCAGTGTGGGCAGCTGGGAGAGGGGAGATGGTAAGGAAGAAAAGGCCTTGGATTTCCAACTACTACCCACAGTTTAGGAACATGTGGGTTCACAGAAGCCATGCAATGACCCTGGAGCCTGCAGTGGTGGCCCAAGCCATACAGGAGCCAGACCAAGAGGCAATGAGTACAGGGGATAAGTGTCGATGGTGCATGCATTGTAACCCACTTGGTGGCACACGCTTGTTTGTGTGGTACTGGGACCAAACCAGGGGTGCTTTACCATGGAGCTACATCCCCAGTCTTTTTTTTATTTTTTAAATTTTGAGACAGGGTCTTGCTAAATTGCCGAGGCTGGTCTCAATTTGCAATCTTTCTACCTCAGCCTTCCACGTAGCTGTGATTACAGGCTTGCACCTCTGTGCTTGGGCATTTTTTATTTTTAATTTTTATTTGTTCAACATAGTCTTACATATTGGAGAGAATCCTTATTACATATTCATGCGTACATGGATATTGACAAAGTAAGTTAAGGCCGATCCTAGTCCAGATCTCCCCACTTTGTCCACTCCCTGCTCTCTTGTTTTCTCTGCATTACTCCCATGTTATATATAGAAATAAGCATATAGATGCATATTAATTTTTAAAATTTCTGAGTTTCTCTGCCTGCCTGTGTATAGTTGGCCTTCTCATGGGAGTCAAGAGTTCCCAGTTGCACTGATAACTCCCCTTATTATTCTTTCCTTCTCTGCCTCCCTATCTCCTCCCCCCACCTTCAAAGTTATGTTTCCCCCTGCTTATATGAAACTTCAATTATGTTGAGTTTATTATTTAAACTTACCTAACTTTCATCCTGTCTTAGATTTTACTCTAGCTTCCACATATGAGAGAAAACATTTGGCCCTTAAGTCTCTGAGTTTGAGATAATTCACTCAGCATAATTTTTTCCATCTCCATCCATTTGGCTGCAAATGCCATAATATTGTTCTCTCTTATAGTGGAGTAGAACTCCATTGTATATATATAGCACAGTTTTTGAATCCACTTATCCAGTGACGGACATCTGGGTTGGTTCCATAGTTTAGCTATTGTAAACTGAGCTGCTATAAACATTGATGTAAGCTGTTTCTCTGTAGTATGCTGATTCTATCTCTTTTGGGAAAATATCCAGGAGTGGGATAACTGGGTCATAAGGTGTCTCAACCCTTGTTTTTTGAGGAGTCTCCACACTGCTTTCTGGAGTGGCTGTACCAGTTTGCAGTCCCATCAACAACGTGTTAGTGTTCCTTTCTTCCCACAACCCCTCCAGCATCTGTTATTGTTCGTTTTCTTCACTTTTGCCCCTCTGACTCAGGTACGGTAGAATCTTAGTGAAGTTTTGATTTGCATTTCTCTGATTGCTAGTGATGTAGAACATTTTCTCATATATTTATTAGCTTTTTGAAGTTCCTCCATTGAGAAGTTTCTGTTTAGTTCTGTAGCCCATTTATTGATTGGATAATTTGTGATTTCTTCCTTAATAAGACTCCCATAGCACAAGAATTAAAGCCAAGAATAAAAGAATGAGGTATCATTAAACTGAAAAGCTTCTGCACAGCTAAAGAATTAGTCAAGAGTGTCAAGAGAGAACCTACAGAATGGGAGAAAATCTTTGTTTGCTATGCCTCCGATAGGGGTCTAATATCCAGAATATACAAAGAACTAAAAATACTGAACACCAAAACCACAAATAATCTAATCAATAAGTGTGCCTGGACTTTTAAAGCGACATAATGAATACACCCTCTGACCTGCCCTCTCAGGAGCATGGTGGCTGACCCTTCAATCCTGATGAAGGCCCTGTGGCTTCTCCTTTAACACCCAGGATACCATCCAGGCTGGGTGGCTGTTGCATAATTGGTCCAACCAAGTAATTCTCTGGAGTTTGCATATGATTCTGTTCACTCCCATGATGTAGTGGGGGTGAGGGAGAAAAGAGCAATGGTGTACTTGAATTTTATGTGTTCCTAGAAAAGCAGGGATCACCTTTACAAATGCTAGACTTCCATCCCTGAGGATATTTGAAAGCCTCAATAGCTCACCTGTAGCCTATGAGTCCTGTCCCCAAACCACAAGCCAGGGAAGCTGATCCACAAAGGGCCCACGCTGCAGAGCTTGACCAAGGTAGACCAGCTTTTGACCACTGGGGTGCAAGCCCTTCAGAACCACCTCTCAGAGCTATGAAAGAACAGAACAAAGACATGTGAGTTAACAGACCCATTGTCCTCATCCGCAGTGTGATGGTGAGCTTTGTATCACTTTGACTTGGCTGTAGGGTACCCAGCCATTGGGTCAAACATTATTATGGGTATGTCTACGAGGGACATATGTTTTACAGATGACATTAGCATTTGGGTTAATAGAATGAGCAAAGCCCTCTTGAGTGTGGATGGACCTTACTCAATCAGTTGAAGGCCTGAGTAGAACAAATGGATTCTGAGGGAACTCATTTTTCCCGATGGTCTGTGAACTGGGACTTTGGTCTTTGCCTGAAAGTCCAGGATAGCACTTCATGGGTCCTCCTGAAAATAATGCCTCTTGAACTGATCAAGAGGTCCCCAACATTAGAAGTAGAGGGAGCAGTTTCCATTTCACACAACCAGAGGTTACCCTGCACAATCCCTCCCATGGAGGGGAGCGGTAGAGCTCCTTTTCTTAACTTAAGGGATGGTTTTTAGAGGTAAATCTCCATGAGGGCACATGGGGACAGATGGCAATGTTAATTGAGGACAACTAAACCCAGACCATTTCAATAGACTAGGGAGCTCTCACCAGTAAGACAGCATTGGGAAAGCCAAAGGACGCTTGCTGAACTTGTAACAAAAACAAGAATGTGGAGCCGTAACCAGCATAGGATGGCAGTGTCTTCCTGAGTCACACCTTCCCCATCGCTTCCTTTCCACTTCTGAGCTATCACCTCCCGGAATATACTTGTCCAGCTTGCTGTGGAGGGTGGCCAGTCCTTGGGCAGTTTGCCAATACTAGTGCCTGACTATAGCCACACCTGCCTGAGATCTCATTTACCCATGAAAAAGACCTTCCTTCTGTCCCCACTGTGCGTAAACACAGCAAGGTCCATTTGCTGCCCAAGGCCAGTGCTCTAGGACCGATGCTGACTTAGGGCTGTGGGAAAATCGTGTATCATGAAGGCCCCCAAGTCATACACACACCACACCAAGCCAGGCCCAGCAACTCCCCTTTCTGACAGGGACAGCTTGGCCTCCTCCTGACACCCAGGTGCAACAGGACCTGCCCTCCCTGGGTGCAGCCATGTTCTTTCCCAGGTCAGTTTCTGCCCTTTCAGCTCATTGCTGAGGTCCCAGCGTTAGTTGAAGCAGGGTCTGCTATTCACCCTAATTTACATCTAGAAAAGCAAAGCTTCACTAGAAAGAAAAAAAGAAAAGAAAGGTTGGATGAGGGGGCATCTCATGAAATTGAAGGGAGATCAGTAGAACAGAGCAAGAGGACCAGGAAGAGGGAAGAGGGATGGGAAAGGGGAAACACTGGGGAATGATACTGGCCAAATTATCTTGTTATGTTGTGTGGACGTTCAATTATGTAACAACACATCTCACCGTTATGAATAACTATAATGCACCAATTAAAAATGTGGGAAAAAAACCCTAAAAAGCAAAGCTTCAAATTTCAGAATATTTAAAGAAGAGTGAATACACGATTATTGACTTTTTAAAAGATCTGACCTAACTTATATTGAATGTAAGCCAGAAATCATCAGGATTTCGGACAAAGCTAGAATCCACAATTTCAGATGGGTCCATGTCCAGTTTTTAGATGAAATTCCAGTGCTTAGTGACATTTGGCTCAGTTCCAACTCTGTTCATCCTGCCTCTCCCATGGCCACAGAATGATGTTGGGTGAGCAGAAAGGGGGTTGCTTGTTGCAACCACATGGCAATGTCACCTTCTAAACCATGGCGGTTGTGATGGCTCTTTTCCCTTTGCAAAGTCTCCTGGTGGTCAGCTTTGCATGCTTCCAAGTCCCGGGATGGGCAGGCTGTGCCACTGCCATTTTCTGCCTTCCTTCCAATCCCATCATTCCGAGGGGGAATGGCTGATGCAGAATGCTGGAATGATAAGGACAGCTCAAAGTCAATGTTTCCACAGATAGTTGTCCCCTCAACACTGGTGCCATTTGTAGTCTTTTCACAGGACAGGCATGGCACATGGTCAAGTGCAGTTCTAGGGTGAATTCTGAGGGAGCAGTCACAGTCAGCTCTAGGGGCCAGTTCCTTGGTGCATGTGGGGTGACTGTGAGGCATTGCTTGTGGCTTATTGGCAGCTCCACATTCCAGGGTGATTGTATCTTGCTCCCTTGGGGCACCCCCTGCAGTGGATTGAGAAGAGCCTCCAAGGTAGGAGAGCCAGAGCCCTAGCACAATGTTTAGGGATGGGGGCACACTGTGCTCCCAGCAAAGGCCCTGGAGCTGCCAGGCAGGGGTGAGAGACTAAGAAGCACAAGGAATTTCACAAAGAAGAATCACCCTTAGGCTAAGGGCAGTCACACAGATCCAAAAAGAAAAACTACAATGGGATACTATGGTCACAGCTTTAGAAACTGCCCTTCCTGTGTCTTTAGTCACAGGCCTGAGACCTGGAATGGAGCTCACCTCTCTGGGACAGCTCCTCCAAGCTCCCTCTCCTCACAATAGGATGAAAGGAACTGGCCAAGTAGACATGCCAGGGGCTTCCTTCACAGCCTCTCCCCACCAGCCTCACCAGGGTTTCACTGAACATATAGATGGGGCTTTCCAGGTTCTGCAGGGCTACTCCCCTTCCCATTTCTGGCCTCTGCAGAAACTCCTTCTCCCTGACACCACCTGGATGCCTCATTGTCCCTCACTGGGGCCTGGGTAACAGCCCTACTTTTCCAGAAGAGGAGCCTAGGCCAGCACAGTGCACGATCTAGCTGTGGTCAGAACATAGCCAAGGGAGGACACCAGAGAAATCTAATTATTAGCATGCTGTGCTAGAGAATTAGCTCCTGCACATAGTTAGCCACGTACCTCAGATGGCTCCTGAGTGTCTGGTGGGCCTGTACAGGAAGTAGGGCCTGATTAAAACACAAACAAGCAAACAAAGACAAATGTACAATTCTAAACTAGGGGCACCTTAACGTTTTCAGTGACACTACTTCTTCAGGAAGTCCTCCTTTCTCCCCTATTCAAACAGTTCTTTCTAACAGACAAGGCTAGGATGAGGACTTTTTTGATGTTGCATCCTAGTGTGGACTTGGAAGACCCCCTGAGTCACCCAGGGCTGCCCTTGGGAAACACAGCATTGTGGGGAAAATGCTTTAAAAAGCAAAAACAGTCTTAAGAGAAAATAATGATTAATATGATTATATAAAATTTTTAGAATAATAAAACTCAAACAAGAATAGCTACCAGGAAAAAGTATTTAGTCTTCATTTGACAAAGGCCCAGTTTACTTATTGGGTGGCAATCCCTTATATAGCATTTAGAAAAAAAGGGTTCTATGAAGTTCACATAAAGAGGGGCAAAGGAATTGGATGATCCACAGAAAATAAGATGGTTTTTAAATACATGAAACAATGTTCAGTTTTGTTCATAATAAACACAATGCAAATTGGAAGTAGGGGATTCAATTTCTACTTAGAAGATTGGTCCCAGGGGATCAGATGCAAGGGAGACTTTGAGTGTTTAGTGCATGTTTACCCTGAGCTGCCTCTGCCTGTGTTCCTCTCAGGGGCCAGCATGCCTCAGTCGTGTGACATCCCATTGCTTCCTGAAGAAGTGAAGAGGTTTGTTAGAGGGGGTGCCCCAGTGGTGGAGGTGCCACCAAGGATCACAGTGTCTCGCAGATAGTCCACAGGTACCTTGCTGAGTCTGAAGAGCAGCGCCAAGAGCTGTGCTCCTGGGGAGGCCAGAAGGGTGCACAGCAGACCCAGCATGAAGGATCTGAGAGTGATATCTGTGGGTCCGACATCCAGAGGGAGCTGCAACAGCAACAGGAGCAGTCACATTCCCTGAAATGAGTCCAATTCGAAACTGGGGGCATTTGTAATTCTGAATATATTTAATCTTTGCTCTCCCAATCCAAGGGTGAAAAATCACAAGAAATCATTCATTTTCCTCTAATATAAATCCTTGTGGATTGAACAAATGTTTTCTGGGCACCCATTTTTCATGAGGCATATTCTCAACAGAATTAATCCTTGCTATAATCTGACAAGAAGACATTAATATCTCCAATGTACCACTATACAGAAAAATGGGCAAGACCTTAGATCAGACAACTGGTTGACCTCATAGGAGTGGCCCAGTGTAGGTTCCCTGAGCATGATGGTTCCTTTCTTGCCAATTGACCTTTTTTATCCTGTTTTTCCCCCTTTCTTTTTTTATTAATTATGCATGGGCTTTCTTTTTTAAAACATTCTGTGAATCTATAATTGTTATCTGCTATCTGATGACATGTAAGACCATCATCCCCAGATGCACAGTGGGACTAAGTGGATGTAGTGGGCTGGGCTTATAAATGGCCATGCGGTAGTTGTAAGAATCCAATCCTGTTGTTTCCCCATAACCCCAAATCATGCCAAGTTTTCCCCCACTCAGGAAAAACAGGGTCTCCAATTTTAAATGCTTGCACTGTTTAGAATTTTATCCAGTTTTTCATGTAGCTTTCATTGCCCCAATACTTCATTGTGTCTGTGGTGCTGGGGCTCCAACCTCCATCCCTGCACATGCCAGGCAAGTGTTGCAACTGCTGAACCACCCTTTCAGCCCCTAGAATTAATTCTTGACATTTCATAAAGAACAATTAGACCAGAGTAGCTATGTGAACCGGCATTCCAAGTGCTGATGTGGACATGAGAAGTGGTCCCTGTTCTCTCAGGCAGAGGATTTGTTTAAAATGTGAGCAAATATCCACCTCTAAAAAAAATTCAGGAGCATTCTCACAAGATACCCCAGGCTACCCACACTTCCAGGGATGTTATGCTCTGTATACCTGGGTTTTGAGCTCTTACACAACAGTGGTCAGCCAAGCATAGTGACAGATCACCCAGGCCCCTCATCTTGCAGACCCTTTCCAGCTCTATCTCTGGCTTTGTCACCTGGGGTGCCTCTAGGTGCACAGCTTGATTTCCCTGGTTTTAACCTTTCTCCAAGGGCAGTGAGTCTTGCTAATTCCCTGGTCAAGAGGGAGCCATGCCATAGCTCTAAGATTTGGCAGCCACTGTGGGGAAAATCAGCTGCTTCCCACCTGCTTGTGTCCTCTAGCAGTGACCAGGGCAGCGAGGAATGCATAGACAAATAGCAGAGAGAAGGACACAGTGAGCCGCTGTGTGTGTAGGTAGCCACTGGAGGAGGGCCGGCTGTACACTGAGAGCCAGACATGGAAATCTTCCAGGTACTCCATGAATTTGGAATAGAAAAGCTGAAAGGGAAACCACAGGACAACTGTTTCCTGATGACAGACATTTATGTGAACAAAGCAAGATCCTGACAGATAACCAAGAATTTTCTGAGCTAAGACCTACAAATTTCTTGGCTTTTCTACCTGGGCTGGTTAGCTGGATGCTAATGACCATTGGGTGCCAGTGAATGGACCACACAACTCCTTGCTCTGGCTCCAGCTCCTTTCCTCCCACCTCCTTGCTTCACTGGCAGCATCTTGCTGCAACCACACTCTCCCCACCCTGGATTTTGGCTCCGTCCAACCTACTGGAGCCTCTCGAGCTTTGGTACAAACCATTCCTCCATCTCACCTGTCTGGCTTCGAATGCTTTTACGTTGTCTCAGACACCTTGTCTCTAGAGCCTCTGATCACTTTTCTCCTTTGTGATCCTAATAGACTGTTTAAATCACTCTGTTCTCAGCACTTTCCCCAACACACAGTTTATTTTCATTTGGTTTGAGTGCACCAAAAGCTGGTGCCACCCACATTGTGACCCATATGGTCCACTGTCGCTCCCCACAGGGTTCTGGAGCGGGGAGCGGGCGGAACGACCTCGGTGGACCTTAGCCGTTCCCCGGGGGCCAGCAGGACACTGGGAACCAGGCGCCGACAGGACAGGGCTGGGGACCGGGGGAGAGGAGTCGCTCCCCGCAGCGTTCCTGTGCGAGGAGCGGGCAGAACGACCTAGCAAGCCTGGGCCGTCCTCTGAGGAGCCGAGTTAGGAAGGGGATGGGGCAAGGAGTCGCTCCCCGCTGCACTCCAGAGCGAGGAGCGGGCAGAACAACCCAGCAAGCCTGGGCCGTCCTCCGAGGGGCTGAGTTAGGAAAGGTTGGGGAGCCAGGAACAAGGGGGCGAA